>CAJNDV010034552.1:155667-165667 GCA_905221635.1 Symbiodinium sp. CCMP2456 | reverse complement strand
ATCCTGGGCTGGGGCTGGCATGCCTTCCTTGTAAATTTACATGGTTGGCAAGCTTTCTTTATTTGGTCAAGGTCTACGTCCTAGGTGCTTACACCGGGTGTAGGATGGACTTGTTCTAACATTGTAAGCTTCGCCGGCTTCCGTTGGTCCGGTGTGTCAGGTGCGACTGGCTTGTCTGGTCTATGCGTCAAGAGTTCAGGATGTGAGAATCATTCTATATCAAAGGGGTTCTTGTAGATTGTGTGGTTTAGCCTGCAAGAGCGATATGATAAATTAGAAGCGATAAGGTCTCCATGCGGGTTACATGAGTATTACTGCACTTATCCCCTTATGGTTACGACTACGCGTATTGCCTGCACTACGGGTGCTACTGCTGCTAGCAATGCTACGAGTGCTACTTGTATTACTTGCAGTGCGTACTGGTAACTCTAGTACGACAAGTCCTGTCAATGCTACTCCTACTCGTACTGCTACTGGCTTGACAGGCTGCACTTGTGCCAACTGAAGCTTCCGCAGCTGCACCTGCTGCTACAATCCAAAACGATAACAACAACGATAATTTTGGTTTGGCAGAGGTGTTTTTTGCAGGACATCAGCTATCCGGATTCGTGCCAGTACTAGCGCATTGACGTGTGGTATCCTGTTTTCAAGACCTATGGCCACCTTGGGATACGTACTTGGACATGGATTGTGAAATTCTACAAGCCACCAACATAGCAAGGCTTGTTACACTGTAAAACGATAAAAAGAAGTAAACATGATTACCCGGTTCAAGGATGAGGGATTCATAGCGGGTTTTCATGCAACCCCATGTGAGCTTTTCGAATATAGGGTTCTTGGTTAATGCTTCCCGAGATTTCATACATGTCTGGCATACGCTGGCCCTTTATTGTCTACGGATTGTAGCAATTCAAATTTTTTCAAGCATGATTAACTGCACTTTGGATTGTATGTAATACTCCTCTGTAATAACCGCCCGTCCAATGCTTTTCACTTACTTGCGCATGTCTTACAACGTATTGTAAAATGCAAAATTGCACCATTTCAAGCGACCGGGGGGCGGGGGTTGGGGGGTGTGAAAATCCCAGTATTTTTTTTTGGGGGGGGGGGTATATGAAAGATACGAGTGGGCTTCTGCCCGAGAGATCCATGAGCCCACAGTACGACCGCACACAAACGATCCTTCATCTCTATCGTCAGGCAGCCCTGCCGCCGAGAAATATCAAAGGGTTGTACAGGTTCTCAGAACCCCCCGCCCTCTTTCAGGAATCGATGTTGAAATACAAAAGGACGTTTGTCCTGACGTCAGGTAAGGGCTTTGGAGAACCGGAGGACACCCGAGAAGCTTAATCCTATGTCTTTTCATCGCACGGGGCGGAGTAATGTAGGTTGAGGGCTTATGGCTTGGGGCCTTTAGGGTCCATGTAAGCCCTCTTAAGCCTAAGGCCCTCATGCCGTAAGACCCGGAACCCTGCACCCTAAACCACCCGGCACTTCAAGTCACAAGTCCTCAAGCCAAGAATCATAGTATATCGTAGTCGAGGTCTCGGGCTGCTAGTTGTGGGGTTTAGGGCTTTGGGTTTTACATTTTCGGGTTTAGGGGGTTGAGATGGCTTGATGGTTTTGGGTTTTCGGTTTATGGGTAGTTCTCTGAATCAGGGTGCCGTACTATGGACCCTTTAGAGAACTACCCGTATGGGCTTGTGAAAGTAGGGTTGGGATGTACCACAGCTGTCGACGTACCCCTGTTGGCAACCCGTAAACCCTTAGAGGAACTGCTACACTGCTAAAACCCTAGACTCTGAACCCCGAAACCCCCAAACCCCTAAACCCTAAACCCAAAAAAACACTCTAAAAATCAGAAATCTTTAGTTAAAGTAAGCCTTACAGGAAATAAAAAGAACCCTTAAAGGAACTCCGAAACCCCGAAAAATCCGCAAGCACCAACACAACGAGCTGAGCAGCAGGCGCAGCGCACTGTCGAAGTGCAGGCGGCATGTCTTGGGGTTTAGGCTTAGGGCTTTAGGGTTTAGGGTTCTTTTCCGGAGCCGAGAAAGCCTAAATACCCCCTTAATTAAGGAATATACCCAGCGTACAGTTCAGGGTACTACTATAGGGTTCCTTTAAGGGTACCTACAAGGGTACCATGACAGGGTTCCTTTAAGGAATGTATACCTTAAATCATAATATTGAGCACCCTACAACTTATGGTATATTATTCCTGAATTGAGGTGTATTGGGCTGTCTGGGAACCTACCCTCTGGGGTTTTATGTCTTTTTTGTTAATATGGTCAACAGGGGACTTAAAGGGGCTTCTACGACTTAGGGCTTATGCAACTTAGGGCTTATATAGTTTATAGTTTAGGGGTTGAGTGCTTGTAGGGTTTAGGGTTTATGGCTTATCGGGTTTAGGGGTTTTGGGGCTTTGGTTCAAGGGTTTATGGATGTAGGGCTTCCTGTTTAGGCTCTAGGGTGCCAGGGCACCCAGTTACCTACGTAGCGGGTTACTGTTCCTGAAGAGGGTGCTGGTACTCTGTAGAACTCACAGTGCCCACAGCCCTGTAGCCCAATATGTACCATAGGACCCACAAGATATAAATATATATATATATATTTATTTATTTATTTATTTATATTTATATTTATATAGATACATAAGCACACATAGACACATACCTACATACAACTAGTGATATGTAATACATGTCTGTATGCCTGTATGCATCTGGGCTCTTAGGGCTAGTGAAGGGTCACGCGGTCCAGACATGAAGCCGGAGCAGCGGGCTGACTTTGCATCAGTGCTTGGTTGTTTATGGGGCTTTGTGCGAAACCAGTTCAAACCTAGCCGTATCTCGACGGGCATCTGATGTAGAACAGACCTAAATAACCTGCGTTCAGGTTTTCGGTTGGGCTGAGGGATTGGTACGGTTGGTGTTGTTTTGTGAACGGTTTCATTCAGGCTTTCGAGAGGTGCAGCATGGTTTAAGGGATTGGAACTTGGGACTGCTAGAGTGCTGGTTACCGGTTTAGGATTTAGGGTTAGGGGTTCAGGGGTTTAGGGGTTTAGGGTTTAGGTTTTAGGGTTTAGGGTTTTAGGGTTTAGGGTTTAGGGTTTTAGGGTTTAGGGTTTAGGAGTTTATGGTTTTAAACCGGTGTGCCCGGCGGATCTTTGCCGGACGACGCGCTCCGGTTCGAGGATCCAGAAACTGGTTACCCTCAACTGCATGTGTAAGGTTTGGGGGGTTATAGGGTGCAAGAGTTGAAGGGTGTTTGGAGTTACAAGGTTTTTGGTTTAAGGCGGGTTCAAGATTTAAGAGTTTGAGGGTTGAGGATTCAGAGTTTCCAGCTTCAGTATGCCGGTAACAGCGGGTTATCTGGAACCACCAAAGAAGATCAAAGTGCAAACCTCTGAAACCCAAAACCCCTAAACCCTAAACCCTAAACCCTAAACCCTAATACCCTAAACCCTAAACCCTAAACCCTAAACCCTAAACCCTAATACCCTAATACCCTAATGCCCTAATACCCTGATACCCTAAACCATAGCGGGCGCTGGAGACTCTGGCTGGCTTGCCCCTCGTCGCACGGAATAACAGTAGAAGCTATAAATTAGGGTTTAGGGTTTAGGGTTTAGGGTTTAGGGTTTAGGGTTTAGGGTTAAGGGCTATAAAGTTGGAACATTATCATCCTCATGGCCTTAAAGTAACTAGGTTCCCCAGTAGTACCCTTTTTGCCCTTTTTTCTGTTTGGGGTCCCTTAATAAAAACCAAATAGTAGGAAAAAGGATACCCTTATTATTTAGGGGCTACTGGGGAACCTAGGTAAAGTATAAGGGGGCCTAGCACAAACCATCCTAAACCCTAAACCCTAAACCCTAAACCCTAAACCCCTAAAAGCTCATGTTCCAACTTTCTGGGCTTCGCTTTAAGCATCAGCCCATGGGGCCTGAAGATGTGCAAATTTAGGGTTTAGGGTTTAGGGTTTAGGGTTTAGGGTTTAGGGTAGCTCACAAAGTGAGGCTCATGTCTAGGGTTTCGGCTTTAGGCTTTACCTTAACCCCAAAGAACCTACCTTTTGAAGGACTGCTATAAGGAAATCATAGCAAGGATCCCTAATAAGGTTATTTCTTCAGGGTCCAAGTAGGGTTTAGGGCTGGGACGGGCCAGGCTACCAGCATGCATCGAAGCTCAGGATCATATTGTGTTCCTTTTCTTGGCGAGGTGCACCTCAACATGGGTAATGTGGGGGCCGAAGTAATTACCACTACTAGTTGGGGGTTTCTGACCTAAACCCTAAACCCTGAACCCCTAAACCCTAAACCCTAAACCCAATTTTGAGGATAGCATAGACCCGAAAACCCTATTCCAATAACAAAGGCCCCTGCATTAAGCCTTCTGCGGCACTGCAGGATGCGCAGGAGCTGTTGCAGCGATATCTTCGTTTCGAGCGGAGTGCGATCCCTTTGGCAGATGTTGGTCTCATGCCTTTAGGGTTTAGGGTTTAGGGTTTAGGGTGCCTTCTGCACGGCTACTGTAGGGGCCTAACTAAATACCTATTCTATTTTGTGGGGGCTCCTTTCTATAACTCGAGCATAGTTTTCCCCAAAACCCTATTCTAATTATAAAGGCCTCTACACCGTAAACCGTTATAGGAGCCCTGATAGAACCCTTTAAGGAACCCCTTAAAGGAACCCCCACTAAAGTTTCACTAAAGGCTCTGAGACCAGAGGACACGCCCAAGCCGGACCGAGGCCGCTACGACGTCGGTCTGAACTCTCAGCCACTTCTTCCCTTTAAGTCTGTATCTCTTCTTACAGAATACTATATGTTTAGGGTTTAAGGTTTTGTTAGCTTGTCATGAAGTCTCTTAATATAGGGGCCTTAGGGGCCGAAATAATTACCTATACTATTATGGGGCTCCTTATTATAAGTATACTACCTTATCTTGCACCGCCCGAGCAGGTGCAAGCTGAGCTGGGTGACGGTGCTGTGCTCAGCAAACCCCTTTTAGGGTCTAGGGGTTTAGGGGTTTAGGGGTTCGGGGTTTAGGTTTGGGGTTTAGGGGTTTAGGGTTTAGGTTTGGGGTTTTCATTGCCGCCATAACCCTGAGCCTTAAACCCTAAACCCTACACCCCAAAGCCTAGCCACCTTAAGCCCTAAACTCCAAAGCCTGGGCAAACCCCAGACCCTGGTATAAGGGCCTGAATAATTAGAATTGGGTTTGTACTATAACTAGGGTTTAGGGGTTTCGGGTTTAGGGTTTATAAATGCTATTTTGATTATTATAGCTCCCATATTAGGCGTATTCTCCCTTCTTATTCTTCATCCAATTTCACAGCTCTGAGCACATTTCGGAGCTTCAGTGTTCCGTAGCATCCTTCGTTTCAGAGATTGGGAATCTAATCTACGGCGGGAGAATTGCCAATGCTGTTCCTCAGGGCTCCTTTTTTAATCATGGTGCAGCATACTCCCCAAACCCTACAATACTTATTAAGTCTCCTACATCATACTTCACCCTAAACCCTAAACCCTAAACCCTAAACCCTAAACTATCAGGGACCTAGGTCCCCCAAACCTAGTTCCATAACGGAAGTACCTACGAACCCTCTGGTTTCAATTCTCAGACATGTAGAGGGCATGAGGGAAAGCGACCAGCAAATGTTTTGGACCCCTATGATGCCTGCATTCGGTCCCTGAGCCCAGACCTTAAACAAAAAAGCCTGGATGGGCGTTTAATGCCACACCTTCAACTTCAAATACTATGCACCCTAAACCCTAATTCTAACATGACCCAGAGAGCCCACCACCTCATCAAGAGTTGTCCTTGCAACGTGGTGTTGGAAACCGTTTCTAAATCGACGGGAGATCCATCTGACTCTGCGGCCCTGCAAAGTCTTTATGGAAAGCACCAGCCTATGCAATGAACTTATACGACAGTCTTGCAGAGATGTAAAACATAGCAGCATGTGATATCATCATCGAAACTAGTCAAACAAACACCTTTAACACCCTGCAACACCCGTATTGGGTTGCGCTGGGATGCAAGGCAGACAACAAGTCTGGACGCACCGGCTGACTTTAGATGCGGAGCAGTTGCTTAGGCCTGGAATGCAGGGCGACGGGTTGACATCCAAGGTTTTGTTTTGGGTTTCAGGGTTAAGGGCTTGGAGTTTAGGTTTTAGGGTCTGAGGGTCTTGCGTATTTTGTTTTATAGTTTGGGTCCAGGGTTCAGGGTCGGAGTCAGGGTACTTTATGTTCTGAACGTCGCCGTTCTCCATGGAAGGTTGCATGGAACCCTCATAGGACCCTGTGAGGATTGAATATTTAGGGTTGAAAAATGGTGGTGTTCGAGCTTGGGATATAAATTCTTTTCGGGTGTGCTTTGAGGGTTTCTTTCTGTGCTCCTTTAAGGGATCTGTAAGGGTTTAGGGCTTGTTTGGGATCTGGATTTGGGTGCTCGGAGTTGAAAACAGAGGTCTGAATACTGAGCAATCGTAGTTTTTTGTCACGCACACTTTTCGGGCAGTATACGACAACCCGAGTCTACCCATAGGCCCCAAAGTAGTTCCTTTTTAGGATACCCTAGTAGGATCCTAAATATAAGCCACAAAAAGGAACTACGATGGGGCCTATGGGTATTCATTGCGGCACACGTAACCGTGTTCGATGTAAGGTTCCTGGACTACCAAGAGCTTATACAGTGTGCAGTTCACATATACTCACCCAAACCAAGCATCCCTCTTTAGTTAAAGGTCCGTCGTTGTGTTTCGCACTTATCGCACTTATTATAGGGGCCCAAATTATTGCCTATACTATGTTGGGGGGGGGGTCCTTATGATAGTTGTACTATAAAGGACCCTCGCCTATACCCTAAACCCTAAACCCTAAACCCTAAACCCTAAACCCTAAACCCTAAACCCTAAACCCTAAACCCAAACCCTAAACCCAAACCCTAAACCCTAAACCACCAAGGCCCCTATGTTAGGGCCCTCAGGCCCGGCCCAAGTACAAGACCTAAAGGCTTTCTGTTGATACAACACAATGATTAGGGTTTAGGGTTTAGGGTTTAGGGTTTAGGGTTGACCTACGATCCAGAATCCAGGCAGCCTTGTCTGCCAGGGTTTGGGTTTAGGTTTCGGGCTTAGGGTTTAGGGGTTTAGTTTAGGGTTTAGGGTTTAGGGTTTAGGGTTTTTGGGTCTAGGGTTAGGATGTATACTCTCGGAACCTGAAGCCCGAAGCCCTCTAAACCCTAAACCAGAAACCCCAAACCTGAACCCGGGGTCTTATGGTTAACCTATCCTAAAGCCCAAAGCCCTCGAAGTCCTGAGTCCTCATAGATCACAGACTCTCCTAAACCCTAAACCCTAAACCCTAAACCCTGCACCCTAAACCCCAATCCCTAAACCCTAAACCCGAAACCGCTAAACCCCCATATTCCCGTCTCTCCCGCAGCATTTGATGTGGGTTTGGTGCTGCGCCCTTCCGTTCCGTTGAGCGCCCTTTTGGCCATGGCATTCGTCGGCTCCCTCGCGACTCGCCGAGGTTTAGGGTTTAGGGTTTAGGGTTCAGGGTTTAGGGTTTAGGGTTTAGGTTTCAGGACATGGGGTGCTTCGGGGTTCCTTACTTCAGGGCCCTCATCGTCGAAGTCCGCAAACCCTAGACCCTTCCAGCATAGTTATCTATGGGCTATAAAGAATAATGTTACGTATGAGATGTAATGTAGCCTTTGTTACGGGCTCGAGGTTTTGTTGTGTTAGTGGGGCTTAGTTTGTTGCTTAAGGGTGGTAATTGGGGTTAGAAGGGTCTGTTGTCAGGCTATGCATCTTCGTTCAGAGTTGAGTCTACTTGTTTAGAAGTTGCCGTTTTCCAAACCGCCCAGAATCTCGATGAGCTGTGTAGAAGTCCTTTTACGGCATAGTCTAACCCCTAAACCCTAAACCCACTGGGCAACCTAGAGATTCTTGCGCAGGGAGCTTTGGGCCTGATCTCTTTGGTGCAGTTCGACACCCCAAGTGCCAAATAACCCTTAAGCCCTGAATCAAAGTTTGAGGGTTAGGGTTTATAGGATTTAGAATCTAGGGTTTATGGTTTAGGGTCCCTCGAACCCTAAGCCATATAGACCCTAAACCCTCGAAGCCCGAAGCTAACCACGACAACCCTACACTCAGATCAGAATCCCAAGCCGAAGCTCGATTTGTAGCCCGACTCGGTTTAGGGTTCAGGGTTTAGGGTTTAGGGTTTAGGGTTTGGGGTTTGGGGTTTGGGGTATCAAAAAGTCTTAAGTCGTAGCACCGAAATCCAAACCCTGCAACCCTCAACCCAAAACAGAAGTGACCTTCAACAGAAAACAGAGGTGCAGTAGTCACCCCACCTAGCTTGAAGGGGATTACAACAGGAGAACTGTCTTGGGTTTGCTGCTGGGCAAATTACGGCCTTTGCGATCTAAGCAACCGAAGGCAATCCTCACGACTACATTCGGTGAGATCACATGTGGTTGTGTTGCCCTAAACCCTAAACCCTAAACCCTAAACCCTAAACCGACCCTAAAACCCTAAACTCTAAACCCTAAACCCTAAGACCCTAAACCCTAAACCCTAAAGTGCATCAACTTCGCCCCATGTGACTGAAGCTGCTCACTTTCTGGGTCCTTCCTGTCCAGGCCCGGTGATGAAAATCATCTGAAGCGCACACTACATCACAGCACACAGTCCAGTTCATTCTTGGGGTGGGTAGGGTTTAGAGTTCCCAGTAGGGTAGAGTTTAGGGTTGAAGTTTAGCGTTTAGGGTTTAGGGTTCCCAGTCCCTTAGAGTTTAGGGTTGAGGGGTTAGGGGTGTGCCCTTTTTCGTTTTGGGTTCCCGTAGAGTAAAACCAAGTTGTAGGGAGAAACCCTAAACCCTAAACCCTAAACCATAAACCCTAAACCCCAACCGATATTGTTAAGGGGCTTCAGGGGAACCTCGCCTTTCTACCCCTTACAGCTTACCAAGAGAGCCCAATACCCCTTAAATAAGGAATATAGCTTAAATTATAGGGGCCTTAACACTATGATTTAAGGTATGTTCCTTAATTAAGCGGTATTGGGCTCTCTGGGTAGGTTTTAGGGACACTGAGATCCTTCGGGTTGTGCAGGGCCGTGGTAGGATTTTACCCAACCGCTCACGCTTCAAACGCGCAGCTCCATTGCCAAGCCGCAACCCCTGTAAACTCAACACTGGTGTAAGAGCGGAACTCTCAACCTGTCGCACTACATGTGTGTGTAGACATCTATGCAAATATGTGTGAAAATGTGTATATATACACACAAGAACGGGAGTTATATGGTCATATGTATGTGCTTATACATACACATACACATATACACGCACATACATATAAACCCCCAACCCTAAGCCCTAAACCCCAAAGCCTCAGCCATCCTTGTTAAGCCCTACACCCGGGCACCCGAGCCCAGGTGGTTAAGAATACCTTCTACAACTTCGAGATTGAGGTGCCGATGGCTTAAGTCTAGGGAGTCTAAGGGGTTTTCGGGGTTTTCTGGTTTTTTTGGGTTTAGGGGTTTAGGGCCTGGGGGTTTCAAGGGTTTAGGGGTTAGGGGTTTTGGGTCTAGGTCTAGGACATTTTCAGGTGGGTAGTTACCGTTATAGGAGCCTTATAGAAGGTCTATATACTTTATAGACGCCTTATAGAAGCCATATATACCCGAAACTCCCCACCTGTAGTTTCCTTTCACTAAACCCTAAACCCTAAANNCCTAAACCCCTAAACCCCTAATCTAGGGTTTTCGTAAGTTTGTGGGGAACCGTCCTGAGCTTGTTCTTCAGGGTTGCGGAGAGGCTTGGCTTGCGATGTCTGGGCAGCGGTGTGAGGTTTTGGGGTTTACAAGGGTTTCGGGTTCAGGGTTCAGGGTTTAGGGTTCAGGGTTTAGGGTTCAGGGTTCAGGGTTCAGGGTTTAGGGTTTGGGGTTCAGGGTTCAGAGTTCAGGGTTTAGGGTTTGGGGTTC
>CAJNDV010034552.1:120405-155567 GCA_905221635.1 Symbiodinium sp. CCMP2456 | reverse complement strand
AAACCCCCTGAACCCCCTAAACCCCCAAACCCCCAAACCCGGTTTGCTTTAACCACCAGGATCGACCCTTTCTAGGGTTCCTTATCATGAGCCCCTGGTATGAGTCGTTAGAACGGTGGGTTTTGGGGGGGGTTGAGGCAGGATTTGGGAGTTTCTGAAAACAAGGGGTACCTTATTTTGGGGTCCTTATAATAAGGATCCTACTATTTAGGGTACAATACTAGGGTCCCCTATTTTCTGAAACCCCCATTTGGGTTTCGCGGGGATCCCTGAGCCTTGCTTGGCCCGAGCCTGTTTAGGGTTTAGGGTTTAGGGGCTCAGAGCTTGTAGGGTTTAGGGTTTAGGGTTTAGGGTTTAGGGTTTAGGGTTCTTTCAGTACTAAACCCTGCATTAGGGCTTGGGGCTTAGGGCTTTAGCGGGTTAGGGTGTCGGGTTTTAGGGCGACTTGGAGCATAGAGTTACAGTTGGGAGTTCGGGAGTGTTGGAGAGGTGTCAACGTATTAGATAGTCAGTAATCAGCGTGCTGCATGTTGAGACAGACCCGAAACACTAACCCCTAAACTCTCACGCCATGAACACTCTGAAACCTCCTCTAAACCCTTTCCATGCTTTATCGAGTCTTGTGAGGGTGTTTACATCTTAATTACATATCAAGGCCTCGGGGCTTGGTGCTGTGGGTTCGGGGCTTTCAACTGTTGGTTGCTTTTACGGTTTAGGGTTTCGGGTTTTTGAGTTTTTGAGCATTGAGGCCAACACATCCAATTTTTCTGGGTGTGGGGGTGGGGTTGTGTGGACCATGTAACTTGGGGGGGGGATTCAGAGGACGGGAAAGAGGGAAGCCTTGACCCCTTCGCGCAGGCGAATTATTGGATCATTGCCCCAGAAACCTTACCCAGGCCCCTAAATGTAGTAAACCCTAAACCCTAAACCCTAAACCCTAAACCCTAAACCCTAAACCCTAAACCCTAAACCCTAAACCCTAAACCCTATGACTTGCTCTGTGGTTAGGATCCTATAACAAGAAACTAAAGGTCGGACCTGTAAGGGCCTAGGCACTCGAATTACTCGGTGAGTCGTGCATGACTAGGGTTTAGGGTTTAGGGTTTAGGGTTTAGGGTTTAGGGTTTAGGGTTTAGGGCCCTGCATGACTACCTTGAACCTCATAAGCCCTCACCCCAAAGCCCCAACCTTGTACCCATGACTTTTTAAACGCATAAACGCTACATAACATAGGAGCCTAAAGCAATTATCGTAGAATGTACCCCAAAACCCTATTCGGAGTATAAAGGCGCCCTAGGCCCTATACCCTAAACCCCCTGTACTCAACGCTTGCGAAGGCAAACGCAGTTTCCCTGAGCCCCGATGGGCGAAGGGCCGTTGTCGGCTTTCAGGACATTTCGGGCTCAGGCTTGAGGTTTTTTGGGGTTTAGGGTTTAGGCGCTTAGGGTTCAGGGGTTTAGGGTTTAGGGTTTAGGGTTTTAGGGGTTTAGGGGTTTTGGGTTTAGGGTCGAAGGTTTAGGGATGAAGGTTTAGGGCTTTTTTTTTCGGAGGTTCCTTTTTGGGCTCTACAAGGGTACTGCAAGCCTCCGGGGCTCAGGGTTGGGTTTTTAGGGTATTGCTTCAGTGTCGGCCTCAGGGGTTCGTAAGTTGTTGCCGTGTTGTAAGCCGAAGGTTAGAAGTATGGGGCCCTAAACCCTAAACCCTAAACCCTAAACCCTGAACCCTAAACCCTAAACCCTAAGCCCTAAACCCTAAACCCTAAGCCTAAGGTTAGAAGTATGGGGCCCCAACATGGACCCTTATATAGGCCTTTTAGAGGGATTCCAGGGACCCCTCAGGGTGTATACAGGGTATACAGCAGGTATATCAGGGTCCCAGGGTTAAGGACCCGTACTAGGAACCCATGTTTTCAAACTTAGACTAAGTGTTTTTTTGGGAGGGACTGTTGGTGGCTTTTAAGTTCATGAATCCGGACTTTTGTCTCGCGGTTTAGGGGTTTAGGGTTTAGGGGTTTGGGGTTTAGGCGTTTAGGGTTCAGAATTACTTTTGACTGCAGATGTGTTTGCCCCATGTTCTGTTGCAGGCCTTGCAGACAGATGTGCATGAGGATGTGAGACTGTTTTCCATCGGGCATGTAGACGGACACGTGCTGCGCCTCGTCGTGTTCTCCAAATGAAGCATGGAGGTTTCGGTTCGGATTTGGGTGGTTGCGAGGGCTTTAGACTCTAGACATAGGTGAATCTCCGCGAGACCTTCGGAGAGTGCAGGCTGCATGTTCAGCCTTTTCCTAGAGCTTCTGGCAGCTAGGGGTTCGTGCTCAGGACGTAGATAAGATGAGCTTGAATGATGAGCCGCAAGCCGTCTATGGCGGTTTTAGACCCTAAGACTCCTCGCTGAGTATGACTCAGGGTTTAGGGTTTAGGGTTTAGGGTTTAGGGTTTAGGGTTTAGGTGGTTGTTTCGATCAGCCAGTGCTCCTGCTTACAGAATCCAGCCTAGACTTCACAACCCAAGGTAAGGAATAGACCTTAACAGTCATATGCAAGGATCCCGCTCAATTGATCATGGTAGGATATGGTAGGTATAAGTGAAGTTCTAAGCCCCTTAATGTGGGCGATAAATATAGCTACCCTACTTACAAACCCACTTATAACTACCCTATACCCTCAACCCTAAAACCCTGAAGCCCTAAACCCTGAACCCTATACCGAATAGTCTAAACCCTAAACCCTAAACCGTGGACTTATAAATACCCATGAACCTCCGAGCGGGGTTGGGGAAATCGTGGGTTTCCACGCGCCCCGAAGGCCCTGCTAAGACCAGCAAGACCAGAACCATGGAAACTGTGGGGCTTAAGGTTTAGGAGTTTGGGTTTTAGAGTTTAGGGCCTCAGCCCTAACCCCTAAACCCTAAACCCTAAACCCTAAACCCAAAACCCTAAACCCTAAACCCTAAACCCTAAACCCTAAACCCTCAGCAGTCAGCGCTGAGCAGGATCACACCCTCCAGATTTGGGACCTGGATGCCCCGCGGCCGAGACTTTCTGGTGCAGAGCGTTCTTAGAGAGGGGCCAAGCATTCAAGGGGGGTTTAGGGTTTAGGGTTTAGGGTTTAGGGTTTAGGGTTTAGGGTTTAGGGTTTTAGGGTTCAGGGTCTAGGGCTTAGGGTTTTGGGATTTAGGATGTCGGGTACGGGTATTTTAGAGTTTCTCAACCACTGCTTATTGGGGCAACTACCCTAAAGCCCTAAAGCCTGGACCCTTAAGGACGCAGGGAGCAGCCCTACGCTGCCGGATTCGAATCCATGACTCCTCTTAGGGGTGCTTAGTGTTCAGGGTTCAGGGTTTAGGATGTGACCTGGCAGTTTTGATAAAGCTGTCCGGTGAACACCCCATGAAAATTTTCATGGCTTTCAACACACTCTTTGAGACAGTGCCGCATTGCACGCACATCCAACCTGAATGCCTTTGTCTGGGAACCGCAAGTGACTCCTGGGGTATGGTCATGGCTTCAACGACACTGACTGCGCTCCTGGTCTAACGCGCGGCGCTGCGAGATGGATTCCGACTTTCGGGGAGTGACCGACATGTGCAACAAAAAGTCTAGAACCCTAAGCCCCATGACCCATAAACCTGGAGCCCTAGATCCTAAACCCTGTTTCATAAACCCGTACCCTAAACTCTAAACCCAGTAAGGCTTCGGAAGGTGTTCAAACACAGTCGACCCATACTATAGCCGAAAAAATTACCAATACCACTTTGCGGGTTCCTGATTATCATCGTACTATACTATAACAGCACCCCCAAAACCCTATTCAAACTATTAAGGCCCCTACATAAAACCTGAAACCCCCTAAATCCTAAACCCTAAACCCTAAGCTCTTAAACCCTAATCCCTAAACCCTAAATCCTAAATCCTAAAACCTAGACGCTAAGTCTTGCGGCGTTTGACGACTCAGCCTTTCCGGCTCGCGGGTTCGGTTTTGGGTTATTAGGGGTTTAGGGTTTAGGGTTTAGGGTTTAGGGTTTAGGGTTTAGGGGTTCGGGTTTCGGGGTTTAAGGGTTTAAGGATTCAAGGGATTAGGTTCAGGGTTTAGGGGTTTAAGGGTTTAAGGGATTAGGGTTAGGGTTTAGGGTTTATATTTTAATTAAGGGTTTAGGGTAAGGGTTTAGTGGCTTAAGGGTTTAAGGGCTTAGGGTTAGGGTTTGGGTTTAGGGCAGTTTACGGTTTGGTGTTCGGGCTTAGGTGATTGGGGTTTAGGGTTTGGGGTTGGGGCTTTAGGGGTTTGGGTTTAAAGGTTTAGGGTTTAGGGTTTAGGGTTTAGGGGTTAGGGGTTAGGGGTTTAGGGGTTTGGGTTTAGGGTTCAGGGTTGGGGTTAGAGTTCAACCTTTCTTGCGCAAGTCGTGTGGAGCGGCTTTAAGGAAGCTTCAAACCCCAGGGTTGTTAGAGCTCAGCGTTGGGAGTTCTGCCTTGAGTTCTGTGAGGTTTGGGGGTTTAAGGTTTAGGGTTTAGGGACCCTAAATGCTAATTAAACCCTAAACCGTGGGTTTAGGGTTCGGGGTCTTCGGTTTGGAAGTTCAGTGCAGCTCCCACGGTACAGTTCCGGGTGTGAGGGTTTTTGTCCCTCCAGGCAGAACTGGGCCCCTAAGCCCCAAACCCTAAAGAGTGTGTTTTTCGAGGCAAGGGCACCGCAAATGCAGATTATAGTCGGGATCCGAATATTGGGTTTAGGCTTTAGGTTCTAGGGTTTAGAGTTCCAGTTTCATTCTGGGGTCCATAACCTACTGCTATTTGGGCCCTAAACCCTAAACCCTAAACCCTAAACCCTAAAGGTCTAGGTTGCAGGCCTTAGGGTAAGCAGGGAGGGGATCGGACGAACGGTTCGAAGCTACAGCTACCCAAAACCCTAAAACCCTAAACCCTGAACCCTAAATCCTAAACCCTAGACCCTGAACCCTGTAGATCCTAAACCCTAAACCCTGAACCCTAAACCCGGCACTCTGAACCCTGAACCCTAAACTCGGAACCCCAAACCCTACATACAAGGGTTTAGATCACCCAGGTCGCACCAGCAGGCAAGCAGAAGAGGAAGCGCTCACCCCCGGACGATGCACACGGTAAGATCTTCGCTGGACAAGAGCCACCTTCTGCAGCATCCTCGGCAGGTACCACCGCAGAGACCACGGAGCACGAGGCTCTTCGCCCCTCGCGGCGGGCACAATGGAGGACACCACCCTCCAAAGTCCATTTGGTTCACAGATGCTGACGAGCCGATGGCGGCAGCGTCACGTCCAAGGAATACACGCGCCAAAATAAAGGGTTTTAGGGCGCCAGAACTTTAGGACAATCTACCTTTATCCTCTTTGCAAGGGCTCCTGACAAATATCTGCATTCTGCGAAGAAACTTGTACTTTGGACCTGAAACGTATGCTCATACGCTCAGCACCCTTAGGGTAAGCCCAAACCCTGAAACTCTACCCCCGAACCATACAGCCCTAGACCTTTAACTAAATCTGTATGGTCAGGTTTACGGCTTAAAAGATTCCTCGAAGGCTTCCTTTCAGGGTTTCAGAAGGGCTTAGCTCCCTCATCCCTAAACCTTCTGTCCAGTGGTGGGTTTAAGAGTGGGTGATGCCAATAGCCGGGAGAAAAGAAGTCCATCGGCAAAGGCCGAAGGAGCAGGTAGAGCAAGCCAATGCCAAACCCTAAACTCTAGACCTCTAGAGCCCTAAACCCTCAGCACGAAACTCCTAAACCCTAAAAACAAACTCCTAAACCCTTCAACCCTGAAATCCTTGAGGCACGATTGCTTCTCCACGTCCTCCGTGGGCACAAGTACTGGGTTCGAGACTGAAGAGTTTGGGGTGGGAGGAGATCGGGCTATCAGAATCACTTCCTAATGTAGGGGCCTTAAGAATTAGAATAGGGTTTTGGATGTTCTTTTTTTATAATTATAGTATAATATACCCCAAACCCTATTCTAAGTGTTAAGGCCCCTGTATTGGTTGGAGGACCATGGGACTTAGTTAGTATAAGGCTGTAAGTAGCTCAAGTGGGGTTTTATGTAAGTGACCAGTTACATTGTTCAGAACACTACTTACTAGGTCCCGTGATCCTTGAAGTAGTGGCTTGCCAAGGTTGAAAACGCGACGGGTTTGAGGGGTTTGCATGGTTCAGGCTATATACACCCCAAGCCCGAACCCCTAAACGCTAAACCCCTAAAACCTAAGCCCCAATTCCCTGAACCCGAAATAGGGCTTCAGGATTCGGGACCCTACCTGTAGGGGGGATAGTAGCACTGCCAATCATAGACCTATTATACAGGCACCCCAAACCCTGAACCCTGAACCCTAAATCCTGAACCTTGAACTCTAAACCCTGCATTCTGAAGTCTACTGTATAGGTACTTAAGACCCTTTGGGGGATTAGGGGTCGGTCTCTAGGGCTTTGTGCTTGTTGGCCTAAACCCAAAACCCAAAACCCTAAACCCTAAACCCAAAACCCTAAACCCTAAACCCTAAACCCTAAACCCTAAACCTGTTGGCCTTCTTCGGCTGCTACTGCCAGGCGAGGCTATGCTTGGCGTGTGGGTTATAGAATCCTTTCAGGACCGATGGGGCCTAAAAGTCTAGGGTTTAGGGTTTAGGGTTTAGGGTTTAGGGGTTTAGGGTTTAGGGATTATTTATTTGTAGGGTTTAGGGTGATAGTATCCCCGTGCAGTGCCTTTATAATCTTATCCTAACTACCCGTAATCATTATTCCAATTAATAACGCCCCTATAGTGTGGACTTTCGAGCATGTCTGCTTCCATCCCGGCCTTTGATGATCCGGCCGCGCTCGCCGCTCTCTTGAAGAGGTGGGCTGCACCGGACGCGTTGCATTAGGGTTTAGGGTTTAGGGTTTAGGGCTGCCATAGCGTATGCCGTCCCGGGTGACGGGAGTCCCGATGACTTCCTCAAGGTTCTTTGACCTCCGGCCTACCCGGCAAACAAGTTGTCTGAATGCGTGTCTCCGCTGGGGGATTGTCGAGAGAGTGCTGTTCTTGATTAGGGTTTAGGGTTTAGGGTTTAGGGTTTAGGGTTTATGCAAAACGGATACTAAGATACTACATGTTTTGGAGAAGCCGATTGGGGAAGGGAAACCGTGCGTAATGATCCGTTTCGAAGCTAAGTAAAACAACATGTTTCAACACTGGTCACTTGATTGGATACCGGCCGCCCTGAAGCTAAATGTAGGCCCCTATATTCGGTGGCACACGTGTGCTGGCTACAGCGGCACCCGCTTCAGATTAGCAAGCCGAGGCAAGTGTATGCCGTTGGGTTGAGGAAGATCGGCTTCAAATTAAACAAGAAACTTGGGCTTCGGGGAAGTGGGTTTAGGTTCGGGGTTTAGGGTTTAGGGTTTAGGGTTTAGGGTTTAGGGTTTAGGGTTTTGGTTGAAGGGGGTGGAGGGGTTTGGCGTTTGTGAGGAGTAGAAAGCCCGCCACCCTAAACCTTAAACTGTTGGCCGGAACCTTTGCTACAGCTGAGGCCCTAATTTTCGTCCCTACGTCGGAAACTAAGCGGGAGGTTCCGACGGTAATGCATCCCCCCCTAAACCCTAAAACCTGAAAACCCTCAACCCTAAACCCTAAAACCGAAGCCTTAAACACCCTAAACCCGTACTTGGTGTCTTATGACCCTAAACCCTAAAGCCTATAAACCCTAAACCCTAAACCCTAAACCCTAAACCCCAGGACCTGCTTGTTTGGGGTCCCTGAGCCCATGAAGCTCCCGAGTCGTTCAGGGCTTTGGGAGTTTAGGGTTTGAGGGTTGAGGGTGTAGGGTTGCGGGTATCCGAAAATAGAGTTGTGAATCCTTCCGAGCGGCAACAACCTTGGTTTGCCACCGAGACACGCGAAACCCCGAACCTCGCCCCCATTAGGGTTTAGGGTTTAGGGGCTTAGGGTTTAGGGTCCAACCCCTTTTGAAAATAGTAGGTCATTTCCTTGAGCCACAGGTTAATCCCAGACTCAAGGGCCGCTCGACCAAGGTGAACGACGTGGATTACTCCCGAGACGGCACCTGGATTGCCTCCGCTAGCGCCGACAAGTCGATCAAGGCCCTTGATTCCTAGGTAGTAGGGATTAGGGTTTCAGGTTTAGGGATTAGGGTTTAGGGTTTAGAGATTAGGGTTTCGGGTTTCGGGTTTCCTAGGTAGTAGGGAATAGGGTTTCGGTAGTAGGGATTTGGGTTTAGGGTTTAGGGACTTGCGCTTAGGGTTTCGGGTTTCCTAGGTAGTATTAGAACCCTAAACCCTAAACCCTAAACCCTAAACCTTAAATTAGGGAGACCCCTTGAAGCGGACCCTTCCTCACCCTACGTTTGGCTCCCTTAAAAAGGGCCCTTATTGAGAGGGTCTATGTCCCCAAGGGTTTAGGGTTTAGGGTTTAGGGTTTAGGGTTTAGGGTTTAGGGATCCTAAACCCTGTACCCTAAACCCGAATCCTAAGTTCTACTGATTGAACTTGGGGATTTAGTTGTTCAACATCTGGTTTGGCATTTACGGTTTGGGGTTTAGGGCTTGGGCTTTAGTAGTCTATGGTAGGGGCTTGACCAAGCAGTAGGAATACTAGCGACCTCCAGCGATTCTATAGGGGAGACAGTACAGGTGTTCTTGCGGCTCCAATAAATACAATGCTACGGGGATTATGCCCTGTAATGCCCTATGCTTACCGAGCCCGAACCTGTCATTTTGCAGGGCTGGGGTTGCAGCCGAGGTTCAGCATACAGGCATATACACCCTAGACCTGGTAAACCGATATGCAGAATCTGCTGGCCTCATGTTCAGAAGTGTTTTTAGTTCGAGCCGGTGTGATACGCTCCCAAAGGGTGGTATGTACTGTTGCGGGGGATACTGCAGACACTGTACCCAGTCGTAATAGTGATTCTTCATATAGCAACCCTTCCTTCTGCGATATAGGGTTTAGGGTTTAGGGGTTTAGGGTTTTCTTAATTAGGACCCACTGGGCCTGACTTTCGCCCTATACCGTTTGGTGTTGTTGGTTCAAGCACAGTAACCCTATACCTTTCAACCCGAATCTCTGGATCCTACACCGGCCCAAACCCCACATCTGTTTCGAATTGGCTTTAGGGTTTAGGGTCTCAACGACGAGCAGATGGAAAACGGCCTATGTCATGCCTAAGAGGAAACACCGAACATGGGTTTAGAGGTTTTGGCCCTACTCGTGCGTGCAACTCTTAAGCACGGTTAATGACCCTAAACCCTAAACCCTAAATCGATAGTTGATTCGGTTTGCAAGTTGCATCACTTTGCGGCGCTGCTTATCGCGAGTGCTACATACCCAAGATCCTCCAAGCAGAGCCCGAAATCGCCAAAGCCTCGAGCCAGCCACATCAAACAACGAAAGCTAAAGCTACGACAAAGCCCTCCCTGAACCCTGAGACCCTACCTTAACCCCAAATAACTCGGTTCCTAAAAAGGTAGGTTCTTTGGGGTCCAGGTATCGAAAAGAAAAGCTTTGCAAAGCCCACACGCTACGGAGGTTTGGCAGGCATCCACCGGTGCTTGCAAGGCGCAGTGGATCGAGCCAGGGCTTTCTTATCAAGCTTGGGGTTCCGGTTTAGGGCTTTGGGTATGAGGGTTTAGGGTATTAGGTTTAGGGTCTATGTAGGGTGTAGGGCTTAGGGTATTAGGGTTTAGGGGTTAGGGTCTAGGGAGTCTAGGGTTGTTACTGTGTTCAACTGGTTTTATTGTTTATGGTACAGCACAACAGTGAAAATGCTGATGATGGTGACGATGAAGAGCGTCTAGGTTTCGACTTGGGTGCCAGCGCCAGCACTGTCGGAAGCATTATCAGTATCACTCTCGCAGATTTTCCTTATCTTATTCCTAGCATGGCCTGGTTGTATTGTCCCCTGGTTCTCGATTAGGCCTGCCCTGAGCATGTCGATACCCTAAACCCTAAACTCCCATATTTAAACCCTAAACCCTAACCCTGGCTTCCGTTAACTCACCTCATGGGCATGGGGGCTCTGTTCCGTTTTCGCAAGCTCAGTTGAAGTCGCCGGTTGAGAAGCTCAGCCCTAACCGCTATACACAGAAAGAGCCTAAAACCCTAAACCCCTTGGAACTGTAAACCCTGAGCTTGGCAGCCTGAACCCTACGGCTGATACCATAGATCCTGCATAGCCCATGATACGGAATATAGGGTTTAGGGTTTAGGGTTTTGGGTTTAGGGTTTAGGGTTTAGGGTTTAGGGTTTAGGCAAAACCTCTAACTATTGGACTCTGGCTTCGGGGTTTAGGGTTTAGTTTACGGCTTCCGTGACATTCGATCCACACCCGGCCCTAATAGTGGTTATTGGGGGTGACTGATAGTCACAACAGGGTGCTGGCACTTCTTCTGGCTCGTTTGGTGGCCGATTATGGGTTAACTAATGGTGATCAGTGAGGTGTGTGGAATTCTCTATGACAACGTTGATAACCCTAAACTAAACCCTAAACCCTAAACCCTAAACCCTCTAAAGCCCTTGAAACCCAAGTTTCTATGAGCCCTGATCTCATTGAGCTCTAGACCCCAAGGCCCTTGACCTCAACGTCGAGTTTAGGGTCTAGGCTTTTTGGTAGGTCTCAGAGTTTAGAGTTTATAGGGTTTCGGAATGAGGGTCTAAACTTAAGCCTCCCAAATCCTATGTAAACCGAGTTTAGGGTATAGGGTTTAGGGTTTAGGGTTTAGGGTTTAGGGCAAACTCCAAATTCAAAGTAAAGCCGGAACGAAAGCCTTCCACCTGAAACTACGGATTCTGATGGGTATTTCTCTAAATTATGGTCCCCCTTTTGGGTCCCCAACATATTGCGGCACCCTTATAAAAAGGACCCTAAAAGGGACCCTATTTTGGAGAACTACCCTGATTGCTTCCAGGCCACCCTACAGGGGCACCTTCTCTCCGTGTCGGCGGTGGGCACCATCGGGGTAGTTCTCTTTAAACTGGGGTCCCTTTTGGGGTCCTTTGTATAAGGAATTCTAAACCCTTAAACCCTATTGGAAACCCAAAAAGGGATTCTAGTTTAGAGAACTACCCATAGTTCTGCAATGCTCAGGGGGCAGCGGCGAGCTTTAGGCGTTTAGGGTTCAGGGTTCGGGCTGGCGATAGTCGTAGTTTGTCCCCTGTTTAACAGTTTAGAGTATGCCTTAACTCATGATGGTAAGTAAGACCGTGATTTTCAGGTACATTCCTCACACAAGTTGCGTTGGTGTGCAAGCTGCTGCTGTTGCACACAACCTTGCATATACACTTCAAGGTATGTGCCAGGTGCCATGTATCCCGTAGCTTAGGGTATTGTAGGCCGTGCAGCATTTTGGCCATCGGCAGAACATAATCTCCTCGTTGGTACTTGGGGACTTAGTAGGCAAGGTTCTATGGGTAGTTCTCTGAATTTGGGTCCCGTTTTAGGTTCTCGATACGGTACGGCACTCTTATAAACAGGACACTAAGAGGGACGCTAGTTTTGGAGAACTACCCATATGTACTTTATTTAGGGTTGCAAGTCGTTATCAGTATAATCGCGTTGGTTACAACCTTGTGCCAAGTCCCCAGATCTGTGCAGTAGAGTTAGGGAACCAACCCTAGACCCTAAACCCTGTATAACAGCCCTGAACCCTGAACCGTAGGCACTTCTGAACTGGTGTTTTTTGACTTGATAGTGGCCCCCAGAAGGACATAAGCATAAACATTTTAGATATGGGGCCTCATTTTCGGCGGGGATGTATATGGGATATCCCTATCCTAGTTTTTCGCTACTTATGGACCCTAAACCTTATGAACCCCAAACCTCAACCCTAAACCCTGAACTTTGGGGCCCCAATTAAGGTGGCCTCCCAATGAGAGTGGGCACCTGAAGGTTGGATCCTACACATATCGAGGATGCTCGGGCACATCTGCGAGGAAGGGGGTGTTTAATATAGAAGCCTACATAATTACCAATACTATTTTGGGGGGTTCCTTATTATAGTTAGAGTATCATGGACCCCAAAACCCTATTCTAATTAATTATTAAGGCCCCTACATGATCTGCGAGAGCAGGGTGTTTACGTTGGGGGCTGCCTGGGACCTCTTCGACGTGGGCCGGAAGTGGCGCAGAGAATTTTCGGACGATGCAGACCCAAGCCTCATGTTGATCCACGGTCTGCACTACAACGTGGTGGGAGGACGGCTTCCGCGCGCAGTTCGAGGGTTCTGTAACGGCTCAGGCTTTAGGGGTTTGGGTGTCATAGGGTTTTCCAAATTAGAGCCTGGTGCCCAAGTAGTAAGAGTAGATAGATAAATATAAATACAAATATAACTATATATATATATATATTATATATAGATATTGTTCCGTATAAGGACCATGATTTTGACAGTCACCCTTTTTGAAAAAGCACGGTCTAGAGTGTTCAGGGTCTATAACCCTAAACCCTTAAACCCTAAACCCAAAGCCCTTAAACCCTAAAACCCTAAAGTTTAAACCCTAAACCCTTAAGCCCTAAACCCTTAAACCATAAACCCTTAAGCCCTAATAAACCCTAAACCCTTAAACCCTAAACCTTAAACCCTAAACCCTAAACCCTAAACCCTAAACCCTAAACCCTAAACCCTAAACCATAAACCCTTAAACCCTAAACCCCCCTTGAACCTTGAACATGGAGACCATGGGTCTATGAGCCTTCAGCGCGCAGGTACTGCCGGGGCCTTTATACAGGGTTTAGGGTTTAGGGTTTAGGGTTTAGGGTTTAGGGTTTAGGATTTGGGGTTTAGGGTTTAGGATTTAGGATTTGGGGTTTAGGGTTTAGGGTTAATGATTACCTATATTATATTCGGGGGTTCCTTATTTTGATTATAGTATAATAGACCCCAAAACCCTCTTCTAATTATTGAGGCCCCTATAGTAGGTCTGAAACCTTTGTTGAACCCGCATGAGGGTAGTTTTCTAAATTGGGGTCCCTTGTAGGCTCCTTTTCATATGGGTGCCGTTAAACCCTAAACCCTAAACCCTAAACCCTAAACCCTAAACCCTTTTCTGGTGGGACTTGAAAGAGGACCCGACTTTAGAGAGCTACCCATGTAGAGAAAAGTTATGCACCTTGGGAGCCCCAGGCCCTAAACCACGGTTTAGGGTTTAGGGTTTAGGGTTCAAATCAGAACCCTGACATCAGAAACCAGAGGGTTTAGGGTATTGCTCTTTTTAGGGTTTAGGGTATAGTTCAGAAAATCCCAACAATCCTAGACCTCAAATCCGAAATCCTGACTCATCCCTAAACCCTAAACTCCACAAAACCTGAAATAGACCCTAACCCTAAAGACAACCCTAAAACAACTCCGACCAACATCCTATCGAGACCCTGAACTACACCGTGAACCCTACCTTGAACCCTGAACCCCAAATCCTATCCTAAACTCTAAACCTCATCGGTTTAGGGTTTAGGGTTTAGGATTCTGAACCCCTAAACCTTCTTGGAGTTGAACCCTCCGAGACCGCAGGTGGCCTTTGCAGGGGATCGGAGGCGCCTGGCTTCAGGTGGGGTCCGACAGTGAGGGCTTTCGAATGTAGTTCAGGGTACGGTTTAGGGTTAGTTTGGGCTAGGGTTCAGAGGTTTCGCCTACTACTTCATGTTTTGGGGACCAGTTTGTATAGTGACCTTAACAATTATTAGAGGGTTCCTTTACAGGGTTCTCATGAGGGTGTACGGGCATTGACCATTAGAAAAGGATTTTGGGCGGTATATGCTAGATTATTCAAACCCCTGTATTAAGGGGTGTTTATGGGCGAGCTTAAGATTTCCCCAAAGGTCCTATCAGATGTGGACAAGAGCCCTCTATAATCTCGAATGCCCAGGTACCCAATTTGGTCGCCAGTGGTTTATCTGCTTACTTGCTGTTTTTTGAGTTTAGGGATTTAGGGGTTTAGGGTTTGGGGGTCTCGGGTTTTGATTGGCTGTTCTAGTTTCAGCCCAAAGCCCTCTAGCACTTAAGGTTCCCACAGACCCAATTGGTACTTGGTTTTGGGATAGTAGTTTCGGGTTCAGGGTTTAGGATAATTAGCTATGTAGATTCATATCGGGAACGCTCTTCAAAGCCCGTGTCGCATTGATGAGGGCCGTATCTTACTTCCATCTTGTTTTTCAGGTTTAGGGCTTATAGGGTTTAGGGTCTCCGGTTGAAGGAGCCACTGTCTTATAGGATCCTTAAGGGAGGGTGGCTCAAGGTAGGGAGCTTTAGGGAACCTAAGGGAGTACTGGGGAGAATTGGGGATTACTGGGTTATATACCCCCCCTTAACCCTAGACCCTAAACCCTAAACCCTAAACCCTAAACCCCCTCCCTTAAGGATTCCATAACTGTCAGAAGAAGTCAATGATGTTCGAGCCCTGGGTCCCAGAACCCTAGACCTTTATCCCTAATGTAGGAACCTGATTAAGAAACACACCCGACAATTTTAGGATTCATACTAAGAAGTTCTTAGGGCTTAGGCCCTAAACCCTAAACCCTAAACCCTAAGCCCTAATAAAGACCCGGGGTTTCTTAATCAGGTTCCTAGATTATACGGGATGAACATTACAATTACCAGCTCAGGTCTCGCGGGCAGCCGGTTCCGTTCCCTCCACCCACACAGACGATCAAAGCGCCAAAATGCCGAGCATGAGCGCCCCTCCGCTTTGGGATTCTAGGGAGATTCTAGGGATTTATTTCGCAAAGCCAAACTCTTGCCTCAAACTCCCAAACTCCGAATAGTTAAGACCAGATACTGGAAACGGCCCTAAAATCCTAGACCCTAAACCCTAAACCTTAAACCCTAAACCCTAAACCCTAAACCCTAAACCCTAGACCCTAGACCCTAAAACCGAAAACCTTGACCTCAGCATCTCCACCTGGGAGCCGCCCCCTGAACTCCTAGTGCCGTGAAGCTTGGCTCCGGGTTCCTTTAAGGGGTTTAGGACTTAGGGGTTTAGGGTTTAGGGTTTAGGGTTTAGGGTTTAGGGTTTAGGGTTTAGGGGTTTGGGTTTAGGGTGTACTTACGGGTTCCTTGAACGGTTCCCTTCAGGGTTTAGGGTTCAGAGTGTGGGGTGTAGGGTTTAGGATGTACTTAAGAGCTCCTTTAGGGGTAGCAGAAGGTTTCTACAAGTCTTCTATTGGGGTTTAAGAGTCCATGTGTCTATGTAGTATATACTGGGGTTCCTATGTAGGTGCTTTAAGCCTATAAGTACATAATTAATTAATATATATATATAGGTACAGAGACCCTTAAACCCCAAACCCCCATAGAACCCTTCTGGTACCCTCGAGGGAAGCCTTAAACGAACCTTTAGGCACATGGATCCTTAGGGATACTCACCACAGCCGGCCCAACCCTACTGCATGATGTCTCCCTTGACCGCTGAGTCCACCGTTGAAACCTTAGCTTGTCAGGCCTACTGTGCAGTGTAGGGTTTGGGTTTAGGGTTTATTGTTTATTTAGGGTTTAGGGTTTCAGTTTGGGTTCAGGGTTTAGGGTTTGGTGTGTTGGTTGGTGCGAGGATCTGTCGCTCCAAGAATTAGTTCTTGCCCGAGGGTCTGCAGCTTAGGTACCCCTCGGCAGCAGGCGACATACAAGCCTTCAGCCTTACATCTTTCATGAACACTAAAAGCCGAAACCCCCAGACCCTAAACCCTAAACCCTAAACCCTAATCCGGGGTTTCAGTCCCAAGTCGTTCAAAGCCGAGGCCCCGCACTTGGCTTCCCGGTTCTGAAGCCAGAGACTCCCACTAGGGTTTAGGATAAGGAGGGTTTAGGGTTTAGGGTTGAGGGTTTAGGGTTTAGGACAAGGAGGGTTTCAGGTTTAGGGTTTAGGGTTTAGGGGTTAAGGGTTGGGGGTTTAGGGTTTAGTCGATTCTTTGTCAAGGGCCGCTTATCCTAAGCCCGAAACCAAAAACGGACTCAGCTGCAAGGATGTTTTTGAATGAGCTTTCGTTGGTGCTTGGGGGTCAGTTTACTCCTCACTACTTCCCCTATACTCCCACCACCTCAATGTTGCACAGAAGAACCCTCAAGATCCCTATGTTGATATTCTGTTCAGGTTCACCTTTGTTCTGTATAGGGTTGTGCCGTTTAGGGCAAAGCCGGAGGAGGCGCAGGGCTTTGTCGGCAGCGCTTGCTCTTGGGAGCACACCATTACAAAAAGCGGTCGGTCCCTCTGCCATGGCAGCTGCGAGCCCGAGGATACTACACCCACGGGTTCTCCAGGGCTTTGGGTTTAGGATGGTTGAAGGTTTAGGGATGTGTCAAGGCTTAAACCCTAAACCCTAAAACCCTTAAGTTGAAGTATCTTGCGCTCCGCCTTTGTGGATCACGTGTTGTTGCTGCATTCTGGCTGGAGAAGGGATGTGGAATACCTGGGTTTGGGGTTTAGGATTTAGGGTGTAGGGTGTTGGATTGCTTCAGGAAGAGCGCAAGTGTAATACATGCCGAAGCCCCAGGCACAACATGGGTACAGTAGCATGAAGGTTGGGCGAAGTCACATGATTCGTTGTTATATATATATATATATATATCTGCATATATATATATACACACACACACACGCATATAGATATATACACACAGAGGGGCCGATCCCGGGGCCTGCGTTTGTGCATGAGGAGTTTCTGGCATTGTAAGTCTTTTTTTCGGAAGTAGTACAGCATTTCAGGCTTCAGATTCCCGAGTGTTTCACCTGAATGAAGAGTTTGTGGAGAAGACTACGATCCGGCCACTCATTGTTCCGACGATGCCTTACACACGGATTCATGCTCTTGGGTCGTGCATGTATCGAGAAAACTCTTCTGGCTATGGTCCTTGCCGTCGCCCTTGCCAGACACTTCGTGGCATCTGGCTTTTCACTGGTGTGGGAGTCGGTTGGAGAAGATCTAAGCAGATCGATAGGTTTCGTGAGAGACCCGGCGAACTGTCCGTGCCTGTGCTTCTGGACGACCCTATTGTGTCTCCAACTCGTCATCATACCCAGGCTGGTAATGGCTGTAGAAGGATATGTTCTTCGAAAGATTCGAAATTAAAGAACCCAATCTTCCGTGATGCCACCACTTTCAAACCGACGGATGCGCTCGGATTGATGCTCGCTGGCCAGACGAACATACACCGCTTCATGGCCAGCGATGACCGGTAGACCTTTTTAGAATCGCAATGCGGTGTGGCTTTTATGTTTGAGTTTGCTGACTACGCGCTTCAGGAACAACGCAGCCTGTGGCATGGGCCCGTCGTTCATGGAGGAGTGGAACATGTCCACGAACTGCTGCCAGCTGGTATGGAAGATCTGGCTCCTGCTCGGGCTTCCATTAACTGTTGAGAAGAACCCGCGCTTGAATCCTAAAGGAAATTGGCTGCTCGGTGACGACCTCGACAGTCTGCATGCAGGGTCGTGATTGCTCCTGGACCTGCTCGGCAATTTCTGAGTGGGGTGATTCGAGTTTTGAATGCGTGTGTTCTAGCGATGCCATTCCTGTAACCCAGGCCATCCAGCTTGCGATTTGCCGATCTGTACCCACACTGATGTTCCGCCTCCCGCTTTGCAGCAACAGGAGTCGATCAAGCCGGAAATGCCCTTGCATAACAAAGGAGCTTGCTGCACTATGAACACACTTGCATGACGTATCAACACTTGTTCTTTTGGGTTTCGAGGTCTTGGGAAGTTGATTGCACATTGATCGCAATGGCCGACCTCGAGGTCTTCAGGACCCATCTCAAGAAATGCTGCTGTGGCGTATCGCCCGGCACAGACCGTCAGTGCGGTAGTGTACACTTTCCAAGGTATACAAAATGACCACGTCCAGACGGTGCGACGCATGTGCTATGCTTGTCCACAAGCTACTGTTGGGGCTGAATTTCGTATGGGAAGATGCAGCCCATTACAACACTATCATGTGCGATACCATGGGCCGCGTCCTGCTCGTGAACAACATGTGTGGCTTTGCTACGGACTATTTGCGTTACCGCTACCTTTTTGAGTTCCGTGCCTTTGTAATTGTGGCTAGTGTAGAGCCGTCAAGGATGTCTACCAGGAAGTTTTCGGAATTGCACATTCTGACGAGTCGCCTTCATCCCCGCCCGTCTACGGGGCCTGCACTTGTGCATGCGGAGTTTTGGAGTTCCGTTCGTCTTTCGATCGGGCCGATCGGGCTCGTGATGCTTACTTGCTCAATTTTTTCGTTTCTGTTTACGGATGGTTTGTGAACTTTTTGATGTTTGCGTCGCCTTGTCTTGGTTTGTTAAATTTGGTTGTTTACTTGTCGTTTGTCGTGTTGATAAACACGAGGGCTGTTTACAACAGTTTATGCGCACGCAAGAGGCATAAGCTAATATGTGCACAAAGACGTACATACACACATACATGCATGTACATGCATACATACATACATACATACAAACATACAAACATATATACGTACGTACGTACGTACGCAAATACATGAATGCACAAATACTGATGCATGCATACAGTCGACCGCTCTTCACAAAAATTATACACACACCTACATCTATGTATACACTTAGACATATATATATATATATGTACATATATATAGATATATATGTATATTGGAAGCCCACCCGGGACGAATTGCCCATGCTAGCATGGTGAAGTCATAGCGACTGCAGCCGCAGCACACACCCTGGGAGCATCTGGTTGGTCGCAGACATTTTTGCCATGGCGCAAACTGACCACCGGACTATCGGGGGCTTTGGGCTTCTGCGTTTTTTTAGGCAATGATTTCAATTCTCACATAGTAGAGCTTACGACTACGATTTGGATAGTTAAGGTTCGAACGTCAGTACATTGCAGAGGTTGCAGCTGAACATCCCTCAATTCAGAAATTTCAATATATCAAACGAGAAGTGTGCAAGAACGGATTCCGAATGGAGGGGGTACTGGAGCTTTTGGGTGCTACAAGTAAAAATCTGCTACGTGAACCATTCAGCACTTCCGCAGGTTTTTTCAGTTTCTAGCTATAAAATTTATAACCTTTTCATTTCGGTCTTAACTAGGTTCGAAGCTGCTCGACAAAGTCCGGCATGAGACATGTTTCTGTTGTTTTAGAGCTGCTGATCAGCTCTGGCCGACGTTCTCCCCTCGGGTACACAGGGTTTCTGAGAATCCAGTGTGCAGACCAGAATCCGGACTTTCGTGCAACAATTTTCCTGGGGAGCTTCTTGCGAAAATGTAAATGAAACAGTCAACAGCTCTCATGGGCCCACAGGGGTTCCGAAATTTTAAGGCCGACGGCTTATGCCCAGTTTGAAGCTTCCCGTACCATCATTGTTGCACAGCGCGTCATCTTGCGAATGTTAGACAACCGGTTGACCCCTCTACAGACTGGCATCTGACACGCATTTTGCCAAGTGCTGCTTCGTCCCATATGAGACGGCTGGATCCAGGACTTCAAGTTTAGTCGACCGCACGGAAGCCCTATTGTTGGGGGTTTCCAAGTTTGTTACTACATTATTTCGTGATATAGTCCTTCTAACCAGGCTACTACATAAGTACCTGTTCCAATTATGAAGGCACCTGTAGTGACCAGCACTTGCTGTCCAGGACGGGCGAGGAGGGCATGGGACGTGAACGCGAAGAAAACGAAACAATCCGGAATCGCACGTCGAAGCTAGGAAACCGAAACCCAAAACTAAACAAACCATCCTTTTCATTCGCACAGGAAGCGCATTCTCTTAGTAGGAAACTTCAACACTTAAGAACCCTGATTAAGGGGTCCGCTATAGATTGCCAAAAACGGCCTTGCCAAAAACGCCCGGCAAGTTCCCATACAAGGAAATCCTGATTTCCAAACTATTCCCCGCTCAACCCGAAGACCTGACATCCAGCTGTCCAGCGCTAATGCTGCTCTGCTTAGATTGGCTTTCTGAGTCGATTGTTCTTAGGCTTTAAGGGTTCCTGAAAGGGTTCCTCTGAAGCGGTCCAGGGATGAGGGGGTAGGATTCAAGGGGATGCCCTAGGGTTGAAACCAATATTTAGGGGCTCAGGGTTTAAGGGGGTTTAGGGGTTTTGTCTTCCTAGGGTTTAGGCTTCGTTTAATACGGCTTGTACAGTCTCAACTTGTCGCTACAGTGATTCAGGTTTTGAAATGGCAGGATTGTACAGGGTTCAGGTTGGAAGTCAGGCTGCATGTGTTATACATGGCTTTGGGGTTGGGGTTTAAGATGTTCAAGTTCGAGGCAAAGATCCACGGTCCCTAATCCCTGGACCTTAGACCCTAAACCCTAAACCCTAATCAAGGCCTACTAAGAGGTTCGACCGGAAAACCTTCAACCCTGAATCCTTCAAAGGTAAGATACTGGCTCGTCGTCGCTTTCGTCCTAACATGAAGGCCAAAGTAATTACCAATACTGCTACAGGGGTTCCCTAGTATAGTGTAATCAATATACCCCCGAACCCTATTCTAGTTATTAAGGCCCCTATATTACTCCTCGTCGTCGTCGCATCAACCCTAAACCCTAAACCCTAAACCCTAGATCTCCAATAAACATGCTGCAAGAGCCTCCGACTCAGAAAGTCATGGCTGGTCGGTGAAGGCCGCGCAGATGGTAATGGCCCGGCGACTGGAAGGTGCGAAGTTGGGTTCTTCAGACGCATGTTTACATGAAGGCTAGACTGACTTGGTAAGCAGAAACATTCGAGTTGAGAGTACCCTAAACTAAGCCCTGAATGGGAGTTTCCGAAAATTGGGGTCCTTATAAAAAGGATCCTACTATTTGGGGTACTATATTAGGGTCCCCTATTTTCGGAAACCCCTAAATCATGAGAACTAGCGCCTCAAAGTCCCGCGGCGCGAGCATGGGACAGCCCATCTGGGTTTCGTTGCGCGGGGTGTCGGGTTTAAACCAGGGTTTAGAGTTTAAGCTTGAGGGTTTAGGGTAGGGACCTAATGTCGTAAAGCCCCTTCCGAATGACCCGTTACTTCCATTCATTGTATACCACCCAAACTAGTAGGCACTGGAATCTATAGACACAACGCCCCACTTGAACCCTGAAGGACTTTCACGGGGTTTCAGAACACATTAAATCGCTTTGAAGTAGGTGTTAGCGGCTTTAGTTGACTTCTGTCCCATGGGACTCGGCGTCTCCGAGCATCCGCGGTTTAGAGTGCGGGGGGTGTAGGCTAAACACTAAACCCCTAAACCCCTAAACCCCTGAACCCTACACCCTAAACCTTTTGGGATGAGCGCTTGGGGTGTAGGGGGGTTGTTTCAGGTTTCCGGGAACTTCGGCCCTCAACCCTAAGCCCTATACTCTAAGCCCTAAGCCCTACCTTAACCCCAAATAACCCACCTTTTCAAGGACTGATATAAAAGATCACCTTAAACCCTAAACCCTAAACCCTAAACCTTATAATAAGGAGCCCTAAAAAGGTAGGTTCTCCAGGGTCCAGGTAAACCCTTAAAAAACGAACCCTCAACCCACTTTGTTTTGTGGCCGTCGGGAACTTTGGAAACTCGCAGTCTCGCAGCCTGAAGCGTAGGGACTACGGCTTTCCGGCACCCAGGATCCCTGAACCCATGAAGCCCCAAACCCCGAAACCCTAGGGTGTAGGGTTTTGGGTTTTGGGGTTTTAGGGTTTAGGGTTTAGGGTTTAGGGTTTAGGGTTTAGGGTGTAGGGTTTTGGGTTTTGGGGTTTGCGGTATATTCCGCGGGCAAGCTTTAATGTCTCAACTGTAGAATATGCTACACGAGGGCTTCCCAACCCCAGCTGCAGCAGATGCCCAGATACAGGCTGCGGTTTCGCTTCAGTCGGACTGCTACACTGAGCTGCGGGTTTAGGGTTTAGGGTTTAGGGAGGTTGCGGCTTTAGAGGTTTGTGTGTTAGGGGCAAACGTAGGGGACTTCATCATTGGAGTAGGGTTGCCTGGCATTCTAGCATGGTTAGATAGGGACAATAAGAGGATACCAATAAGCATTAGTTATTCAGACCCCGAAGTTAAGTTTTAGGATCGAGTTCTTGGACTGTGTAGGTCGTATATGGCTAGCTCTCTAAACTAGGGACCCTTGCAGTCCCTTGCAGGGTCCTTTTTATAAGGGTGCCGTGCTATATTGGGGACCCAGCAAGGGACCGTAATTTAAAAAACTACCCATATAGTCTCCAGGAAAAGATACGCAAAAGCCAAACCCGATGTTGCCAGTCACAGTTCGATAACAGCCGGGTTCAGAGTCCAGTCTTCCTCAAGCCCTAATCAAACCCTAGACCCCTAAACCCTAAACCCGTCATTGTAGGTTTTTTTGGGGTTTAGGTAGCTCCCTGTTCATGCTCTGGGGGTTAGCGCGCTAGGAGGTTTGGCTATCAGAGAACCACGAGATTGTGTTCAAGAGAAGCCAAAGCAGAACCGATTTAGCCAGCAGCTAGCCCTTATTGAGCCCTTGTTAAAGGCGGTGTAGTTACCCTTATACAACCGCAGTTCAACTGTACGTGCGCATCTATCGTAGGACACGTGGCCAAGCCATGTGCTGTCACTCTTTTCGAAGCGGCGTGGTTTCTCTCTCCGGGCTATTGGGGCTCACAACCGACAGCTAGATTGCATCCGAGATGTATACCATGGTCAGATTCTTCTGGTCTTATGATTCGTGGGCTCATTTTCAACATTCCCAATCCCTAATCCGACGGTGGTGACGAGCATGACGACCGGACAAACACTCAACAAGGTCCGCCGGTTAACATCTTGCCAACTATACGATCGCCTTAAGCTTTAAATCATAAATGTTCGCGGTTTCTGTCAGAGAGGAAACCCGGAGTAGTCAAGAACGAAAAAATCCGAATGGTTCAAGCTTTTCGTGCGAACCTGAACTTAAGGCCCCGGTAAACCCTAACCAATCAACCCCTAGACTCCTAAACCCTTGAGCCCTAAACCCTAGGCCTTATGTCTGGAAACGTCCCTTTCCTTGCGAACTCAAGATGTGGTTTCTCCCATACGTTGCCGGCCCTGAGTTATTTATGTAAAGCAGCCAGGCTAGCATAACCCCCATCCACGCCCCCTGGTCACCCATGCTCCCTTAAAGTGTAGTGGATGCAGTAATGTACCCCGTCGCAGCATGCCTGCAACACAATTCTAATTCCTAAATCCTGCTTGCACAAACCCCAAACCTTGAAGATATCCGAACATACCCAGCGCCCTGTAGGTAGGCCTGAGATTCAGGCCCTCAGAATCTCAACCCCTTAGTTGTTCAGTTTACATTGCAACCACAGCTGATCGTTATCAGTCTGTTCGTATGGAAGCTGGACAGCTTAGCCACCTCTGCAGGTTGTGGGTTCCCCCCCCTTTTGGCTCTACCACAGACAACCGTTTATGCTTAAGGGGCTTAGGAACCCTTCTAAATCCGAGCTGATCCTTGATTCATCCGCTTCGATGTCAATGCCTGCGGACGCCTTAGTGCAAGTTCGGCGATTTCAGAGCCTCTGGGTGCGTTAGGGTTCCTTAGTTCTCCAATACCCAACCATTAAACTTCTTGGGTTCTTGTAACTTAGTGGTAATCTGAAAGTTTAACCTTTTATTTTCCTGGCTTATTGGGGAAGTAAGGTTGAAAGTGATGGAGACTCAGTTGGATAAGATTAAGCCGTGGGTGCTGTAGTCTCATGCAACATGTTTCTGGGGTCGGGGATTGCTATCCTTCAGGATGCATCTCCTGCCTACATGTCCCAAATCGTGCTTCTTCATCTAACGCTGCCAGGTTTTCGACATACTCCCATATTGGTCGTAAACACAACCCTAAACCCTAAACCCTAAGCCCTACACCCTAAGCCCTAAACCCCAAACCCTAAGCCCTAAACCCTAAACCCTATTGGTTGTAAACACCGTCTCCTTCGAATTGCAGACTGTGGTTTTTCTCAGGGCTTGGTGGGGGCTGTGGTGAGGAGTTTTGACGCAGCTGGCTCTCCGAAAAGTTCATCTTGGAGTTCTTCTGGTTGACTCTTAGGACTTCAACTCTTCGTCTTTCTATATAAACTATAACTAGGGTTTAGGGTTTTGTGTTTCTATATAAGCTGTTTTTTCTAGGCAAAAAGTCTAACTTTTAGGAGGGATTGAGAAGTCAGCCAAGTTACTAAACCCAATTAAACCCTACTAAAACCCTAAACCCTAAACCCTACTAAACCCTAAACTCTACTAAACCCTAAACCCACCTGTCATGGTTCATGATGTTTTGGGCCGAGCCTCGCCTGCGGGAAGCTTGGAATGAAACCTTCTCGTGAGGACAGGCTTTAGGGTTTAGGATTTGGGGTTTAGGGTTTAGGGTTTAGAGTTTAGGGTTTAGGACAGGCTTTAGGGTTTTGGGTTTAGGGTTTAATATAGGGGCCTGAATAATTAGAATAGGGTTTTTGGGGTATTTTAGACTGTGAGTATAATAAGGAACCCCCAAGACCCTGTTCTAATCATGAAGGCCCCTACATTAGGTCTTATGGTTTAGGCTTTGCGGCCTGACAGAATGAACATGAACCCTAAACCCTAAACACCCAGCCGGCAGTGCGCCTGCATCGAGTTCTTAGACCATCTCCGGCACCAATCGGGCTCAGCTCCTACTGCGATATCCTTGTATACGGTTTAGGGGTTTAGGGTTTAGGGTTTAGGGTACAACATTAAACGGCAGGTTATTTGGGGTCCAGGTCAGCCCTAAATCCTATACCCGAAACCCCTACATCCCGAATACTGCCAGCAGAGCTTGCCTGATGAAGTTTCTTGAAAACCACAGGTTTAGGTGTGTACGAGTTTATTGTTTATGGGTTTAGGAATCAGGGTTTAGAGGTTTAGGTTTGAGGGTTTTAGGGTGTAAACAGTTGAAACTTACCTATCGACTATCCTTAATTGCAACGATCGAAAGTTTATGTCTGGGGCTAGGGGTTTTGGGCTTCTACCAAACATCTAGAACTTTCACCAGTTGACATGCCCTAGACTCCCTTCAGTAACTGCCGTAACACGCAAGCAAGACCGAGGGAACACTATCATTAATCAATCATCCTAGACCCGAAACCCTAACCCACAAAAGCTCTAAACCCGACTGTAAAGGCCAAAGAAGCCCGAACCCCCAAAAACCCAAAGCCCTAGCCTAAACCGCACGCCCCACAGAACGGAGCTCGAAGCCCCAAGCGCAACACTGCCAGCAGCACATCCGAAAGGAAGCCAATTGCTCAAACGGTTTCAGGTCGGGTGTAGGATTTATATTAGGGAAAGGATTTGGATATGATAGAGCTCCGAAAAGGGAGGCCCAGAGAGATAGTGGGCATGAAGCATCACCTTCAAACCTAAAACCCAATGCCCCAACGCCTCCTTGGTGCTCTTCCTGTGGTCGATTCCAGAGGAATAGGGATATGCGTGGCCAAAAATCCTAAATCTTAAGTCCCAGTCTCATACTCAACCCCTAAACACTTCCTAGCTGCGAGCCCGAGTGGGTGTCTACTTGGTCTTGTGCTTGGAGGCCGAGGCATTCTAGAGCCTGCGTGTTTGTTTAGGCAGGGTGTAGAGCTTGTACGCGGAAGGGCCTAGAGGTCTTTGGTTTAGGGGTGTCGGGTTAAGATGCGGCTTGCAAAAGTGTGGACTCTAGGGTCATGGGGATCGAGGGTTAGGGTCCAGGTTGAGGATTGTGATTTGCAGGAACCCCATGTCATGTATCGCCTCAGTTCATGAACTAGAAAATGCACATATACATACATGCATACATACATATTATCTTACATGCATGCATGCATACATACATACATACATACATACATACATACATACATACATACATACATACGTTGTACCTTTAGATATGTAAATGTTTTTTGGAGTTTTATATACACACACATACGGGGAAAGGATGGATATGGGCTTCGGGTTGGGGAGGGTTTGGGATTTTAGCTTTGCAGGGCTCTGGGCTCTAGGGCTTTGGGTTTAGGATTTCGGCTTGTAGAAGGCCTTAGAGCGTGGAATGAAGGGCTGCAGAGTTCAGCAAGCTTCCGGCGCGAAAGCCACGGTTTTGTGGTTTAGCGTCTGGGGTTTTAGGGGTTTAGGCGTTTTGGGTTTAGGGGTTTAGGGTTTAGGGTTTAGGGGTTTAGGGGTTTTGGGGTTTAGGGTTTGGGATCCAACCCCAATGGACTTGCGACTCCCTAAGGTGCCAGACTAGAAGCCTTAACCCTAAATCCGTGAGACTCCGCTGAGAGCTTAATGTAGGGGCCTCAATAATTACTAATACCATTCTGGGGTTCCTTAGTATAGTTATAGTATAATGGGCCCCGATCTCGAAACCCCATTCTAATTATTAATGACCCTATATTCTGTCGTTCTGGGCCCTAAGCCCTAGAACCTCACCAAAAACCCTCAACCCCAAACACTTACACCTCAAAACGCTTGCCCTAAAACCCTAGACCGTAAAAACCTAAACCCAAACCCCTGAACCGTTAAATCCCTAGGTTTTAGGTTTTGAATGGACCAAGTTCCTGCCTCTACCTTTCCAAGCAGTTTGTGCCGCTGTACTTGGACTATCCGTCGCCACAAGGGGGCTTAGATCAAACTTGTGCGTTATGGTCCCTTTCAGGATCCTGATATCATTGCGAGCGATGTTTATACATTATAACAGGAGGATATTCGGAAATCCTGAACTCAAGCAAAATGCCAAGTGCCCTGTCAGGAACAGCTTCCCAAACCCGAAGTCACAAAGCCACCGAAGGATCCACTCTAGGGACCATAATCTGGGACAGCCCTCATTTCAAGCAGAGGCCTAGATCGTATGACACCGGGTGACGTGCTGTTGGTCCGCTGTCACGGTCAGGCCTTGCCTTGTCTTGTCGATTGTTTGTACTGGGGTCTGGTCTGATTTAGGGCTAGTCTGAGAACTCTGTAACAGGCTCTACGAAGGTTCGAATATAGGCCGTGAAAGGGCTCTACAAGTGTTCTTAGAGGTTTAGAGTTGAGGAGTGCAGTGCTTCAGGGCCCAACAACATACCTTGCAGATGCAAGGACACTTACTTAGGGTTATAACCCTAAAAACCCTAAAGCGCTAAACCCCACACCCTAAACCCGAAACTTAATCCCCTGAACCCTAACGTCGTCATTGAAAGCTGGACAACTGCCACACAGAGCCCGAAGCGGCCCGAGCTTCGCAGCAGAGAACGCAGGTACAGCTCCGACGGAGTGAGTATAAAGGATGGTTTAGGGTCTCGGGTTTAGGGGACCCTAAACCCGAAGGTTTTGCCAGCACATCCTGGTGACATGGTTTGCCCCCCAACCCTTCGCGTTTCGAACGGCACCACGTGGAGCGGCCCAAAAGACCAGGATGCCCCAACCCCTCCCCCAAACCCTTCACGATTTGGAGCGGTCCCTCAAAAGGACCAGGATAGGACCCCTCCAACCCTTCACAGTTTAAGACAAGGATGGGACCCCCCGGCTTTTCACGACTTGGCAGTGTTCCTGTCCCAGGAGGCTGCCAATCTAGGGGGTTCCTGGAAAGCGCCTCCGAATAAAGGGGCGATCATCCCGCAACCCTTCACGATTTGGGGGTGTACCGCTTCCGGGGCTGGCAAATCCAGCAAGGAGCAGACTCACAGCAAGATCACATGCGTTGCTGCCTGTCTCTTATCGTCACAACTCCCGCTGGCCCAGCCTCACAGAAAGAACACTGCTTCTTCCGACACCCGCCAGGACAGCCTTACAGAAAACCCACATGCACTGAAGTCTATACTTCTGTCGTATGTGAGAACCGCCGCAGCCACTCGCAAAAAACCATTGCTTCTTTCTCCCAGAGACAGAAACACAGAAAATCCACACGCACTGCTGCTTGTCTCCGCTTAGAAAGCTAATTCTCGCCAGCTCAAGTCATGTGCCGCCCAGTAGCCATGAACTGAAGAATTAATCATACCTACCGTTTCGAACGTGCTTGTGGCCCGGTCGAAAATAACGACCGACGTATATGATCCAACTAGGTTGGAAGACTTCGGAACTAAACATTCAAGTGTTCGAACTCGAGGTGTGGTCTTGGTGTTGGCTGTTTGCTACGCACAAGTGCGAGTGGCCTGGGTGTGCACGCGCCAGCGGAAACTCATGACGTCATCACACGCGTAACCCGTAAACCCTAAACCTAAACCCTCTACGCCCTTATCCATCCTCATCCCCTAAACCCTAAACCGTTCACAGGAACTTTGTCTGCGCTCTCCAGAACCCAGTATACTTGAGCAGGTGGATCCGCGTCTCTGAAAGAGACAGATTAAAAAATGTACCCGGAAGGTCCAAGTATCCACAAGGTTTCAAGTACTAGTTCAGGATTTGATACTCATGATTTCTACCAAACCTTTAGTCAGGTACGCTGTAACCGGGTACCTGACCATGAGGTACATTGGACCATTCGGGGCAAGTTTCAGACTGATGCGGCAACGACCCATCCTCCTCATGTGACAGCTCTGCTCTTCGTGCCAAGTCGGGCTTGTGGTTCGCCGGTAGCACCTACATTTCTAGGGTCTAGGGTTTCGGGTTCCCCAAAATCACTCAAGATCCTGACACCCACGTCGGCTAGGGCCCTACAATAAAATAGGTTCTGCTCGGTTGTGGTAAATCTCTTCGTAAACGGTTACGCTTAAAATTTATTGATTTGAACTCTCAGTCTTGATCTTGACCCTCAACCCTTTACTTGTAGACCAAACCTTCGGTGTCTACCCTTAAGACATGCAGTTTCTCAAACAGTTCGAAACCTAAGAAAGACCTTATAGATGCTTATACCAAAAAACGAGCAGGGGCTACAGAGCCCTTTAGGGCCGCTCAAAAAATCCTTACGAACCCCTTGCAGCGAGAAATCTTACAAACGCCCCTCTACGTACCTCCCCAAAGGGAGAACTTTGAACCTTTTTGGGCTTGTATTTTATGTTCGGTCTTTGCAAAAATACTGGGGGCCTGCTGCAGCTTGTTCAAGAACATCCGAACAGCGGCCTGCCAAAACCCTGATAAGATTCCTAAACCCGACATCCAAAGCCCTAAACCCAACAGCCCTAAACCCTAAACCCTTCAAAGCAGCACCCCTAGACTACATCCCAAGTCCACCGCCTCCAAATGTGGAGAGGTTTAGGTTTTTCCCGGTTTAGGGCTTTTTAAGGGGCTAAAAGTTGGGGGGTTAGGGGCTGTCGGGGTAAGGGTCGAGGTGGTTCAGGGGTTTGAAGGTTTGCAGCTTTAGAGCGGGTTTAGGGTTTGGGGTTTAGGGTTTAGGGGTTGAGAGTTTAAGAAGCCTGAAGAATTAGCAAGTTTGTTCTGTAGGAGTTCCTTCTGATAGCCATAGCAGGGCAGATCTCACACCCATCTTCGGGTCATTCCGTAAGTCCATGCAGTGACCCTGAAAGGACCCTCAACGGAACCATTTACAGGAACCCTATTCTGACGACTAAGGCCCCACGCAACCACAAACCCAATATGGGAGTTTCCGAAATTGGGGGTACCTTATTTGGGGTCCTTATAATAGGGATCCTACTATTTAGGGTGTTATATGAGGCTCCCCTATTTTCGGAAGCCCCCATATAGAGGATTGCGTAGAAAGCTTATCCCGTCCGCGTCCCGATATGTTACTACTGTTCTTTCACCCGAAGCCCTAAATCCTAAACTTTAAACTCTAGACCCCTAAACCCCGTGCCTACTGCTGGCAGAGGCAAAAGAGTCGACCCCAACTGTAAAAAACAAGCCTTAAACCCTACACCCCTAAATCCCAAAGCCCCAAATCCGAAACCCTCAACTGTAAACTCTAATCCCCTAGCCCTGAACCCGTAAACCCTAAGCCCCCAAACTCTAGAGCCCTAAACCCTAAAGCCCAAAGCCCCGAACCCTAAACACTAAACCCTGAAACCCAAAACCATACAACCGAAAGCCCAAAACCCCAAGCCCTAAGCCCCAAAGCCCCAAACCCTAAACCCTAAACTTTGTTTACATTAGGTTCTTGCTAAACGGGCTTTGTGGCCGAGCAATGAGCAGCATCAGGGAGACAGTCACCGCCAAACATGTGAGAAAGACTTGTGAGCAAGAAAAGTGCCGCGGTTTGGGGCTGTAGGGAATTATGCGCTTTGAGGGCTTCAGGGTTCAGGGCTTTACGGCTTTAGGGCTTTAGGGCTTAGTTTTTAGATGTGTTTGGGGCTTAGGGTTCAGGCAATTAGGGTACTAGTGTCTCCAGAGTTTTGTCAGCAAGAGACGCGAACATCGCCCGAAACGTAGTATCCTGGTACGATGGCATCTTACCGCGTAGGCACCCTCCACCTAAACCCTAAAGCCCCTAAAAACCCTAAAAACCCTAAAACCCCTAAACCCCCTAAACCCCTAAACCCTAAACCCCTAACCCCTAAAACCCCAAAACCCCTAAACCCCCTAACCCCTAAACCCGAAAAACCCTAACCCCTAAACCCCAAACCCCTAAACCCTAAACCCTTAACCCTTAAACCCGAAAAACCCAAACCCTAAACCCTAAACCCTTAGCCCTTATAAGCCCCCAAAACCCTGACCCCTAAACCCCTAAACCCCAAAACCCTAAACCCCTAACCCCTAAACACCTAAACCCTAAACCCTTATGAGCCCTAACCCCTAAAACTTTTAAACCCCTAAACCCTTAAACCCGAAAAACCCTAACCCCTAAACCCCAAACCCTTAAACCCTTACGAGCCCTAACCCCTAAACCCCAAATCGCTTTTAATCCCGGGCGCCTGCTCTCCGGGCTCCTGGGTTGCAGTCCCTCTGCATCCCCAGGCCGAAGACAGGTTTAGGGTTTAGGGTTTAGGGGTTTCGGGGTTCAGGGCTTTATGGCTTTATGGCTTTAGGGCTTTAGAGCTTTAGAGCTTATAGGTTTTTGATGGTTTTGGGGTTTCTTGTTTAAAGTTTAGGGTTCTGAGAAGGTTGGGGCTACGAGGAGCTCAGGGTTCAAGGTTGGAGAGTCCTTGTCGTTGATTCCCCCACCTGAAAGCGAGGCACAGAAGCCGTACACACGTACACCCTAAACCCAGCACTCCTAGACACCACCCGCGAGCTCTTTCAAGAAACACTTGGATTTGTGGGTGAAGTTGCTTCCCTGAACCCTGAGCCCTTACACCCCAAGCCCCGGCACTTCAACCCTAAACCCTAAACCAGAAGCCCTGGAACCATAAGCCCTCATCCCATCGCCACTGTGAAGTCGTAGGGCGCAATTTATACTAGGGTTATGATGAGAGTCTACGGGGTCCTTGGGAAAATCGGTGAGTGTAATTATTGGGTTGTACTGCTGGGGTACCAGTAGCCCAACTCTCTACTTCACTACATGTTCTACCCATAGGCCCCATGATAGTTCCTTTTGGGGATTCCCTCATAGGATCCTAAATATAAGCCACAAAAAAGGAACTACTATGGGGCCTATGGGTACCCCCTAAACCATCTTGCAGTTATGAAAGCCCCTGCGTATCTCGCGAGCTTGAACAGGCGTTCCATCACCGAGAAGTGGCTCGCGGAGCACTGGACCTAGTTGCAGGGTTGGTTGGAGGAACCTTGAAGACTTCCTACAAGGAGCCCTATAACCTTGCAAGAAGGGATGGCCCTGAATACCATTCAGCAGAGGTATCTATGACGGCGTTTGTTTCAGAAGGTATTTTTTGCTTTTTGTTATGGGGGTGTTCAATTTTTTTGTTTATATATATATATATGGTTTCGGCAGGAATTGGCTGCAAACTACAGTAGAGCGTCGATCATTATCATTATCGACGTTGCACTTATTGTCGTCGTTGTTAGTATTACTGTTGCCGTTGCCATTGCTGTTGCTGTTGCTGGGGGATTGCTGCTGCTGCCGCTGCCGAGGCTGCTGTTGCTGCTGGTGGCGGCGGTGGTGGTGGTGCTGTTGCTGCTGGCGCTGGTGTGGTTTTTGTCATCATTCAACTGAGGAGTGAGGAATGAACGCTTGGTTCGATTTCCGTCCTTACGTCAGAGGCAAGCGGTACTGCAATCATTGTCCTTCAGCGTCTCATGTTTGTGAGTTGGAATATCATGCAGCTTTTCTGCGGTTGATGTTCGGTATTTGCAGCATGAACTGTAGTAGCTGTATCCCCAAACACAGCAAACCAGAAACTGCAGCCGAAGACGAAGATAACCCAACAATTCCGCAAACCTCAACCCTAAATCCTAAACCCTGAACCCTAACCCCAAACTCCTAAACCCTAAACACTAAACCCTGGTCCGGAAGGCATCCCGGAATTCCGGAGACTGCACTTGCGTTTGACCTGCCGGGATCCCGGTTCGCAAAGAGTCCAACATCCCTTTGTTTAACGGGGCTTTTTGGGTGTAATATAGAAGCCCTAATAATTACCAGTGTTAGTCCTTAGGGGTCCGCATTAGACTTATACCATAAAGGAGCACAAAACATTAGACTCGGCGTGGAGTCTAGGATCCCAGTGGAGTTTTCGGTTTCTGCGTGAGACATGTGAGTAGTTCTCTAAATTAGGATCCCTTTTAGGATCCTTTTTTTATGAGGGTGCCGTACTATATTAGGGACCTAAGAAGGGACCCGAATTTAGAAAACTACCCATATGTTGATTTCGCCGTCTGGGGTAGAGTTGAAATTAGGGCTTCGGAGAGCGTATGTAGGGCTCCTGAGGAGCTTTCTGCTTATCTTTTGGGTGCTACTACGGCGAGTCTAGGGACCATAGTTTGGGTTTAGGGTTTAGGGTTTAGGGTAGATCCCATATACCTTAAATCACGCTGAGAATATCTATTGGATTTCGACAGCATATTCTCTCTTTAAGGTGTATACACCACTGCATACATGAATTTGAGAAAACACGTTAAACTATGTGTGTGACATTCGTTGGTAATGATTATATAATATAGTCACTCAAGATCCCACAGGCTTTCTGAAAGTTATTTTCTTTTATAGTGTGCAGGCGTTACAGGGTAGGGGTTTTAGGGGTTTAGCGCTTCAGGGGCTTCGGCATCAGGACCTTGCAGGTTTGGAGTTTTGGGCTTAGGGCGGGCTTTAAGTCGCGTGTTTATGTCTAGGACATTTTCAGGCGGGTAGTTACCGTTATAGGAGCCTTATAGAAGCTCTATATACCTTATTATTATTATAGTATAGAAGCCCTATATACTGAAAAACTCCCCACCTATAGGTTTCTTTAATTAAGGTTTAGGGTCGGCGGGCAGGACAAATATCCTAGCTGTAAGAAAGGACATATACAAGGGTGTCATGAGAAGGAAACCACAAATCCTTAACCCCAAAACCCCTAAACCCCCAAACCTCTAAGCCCCTAAGCCCCTAAAGTCCTAAACCCTAAACCCCTAGACCCCTACATCCTAATGGGTTTAGGGTTTAGTGTGTAGGGTTTAGGGTTTGGGGTTTTGGGGTTCAGGGTTTAGGGGTTGCGGTTCTTGGATAATGAGCCCAAAACCCGACACTTGAAGTTCTTTAAGCTTTAAGACCCCTTACTTAAGTTAAAACCCTAAAGCCCCCGAATTCCATACCTCCAGCGCCTAAGGTTCGCCAAGGACAGCTGGATGCCATTGGACACAGACAATCCCGAGGCCTCTCTTTGGGAGCGAGACAGTCGTGGAGGGTTGGGGTTGACTCAGCACGGAAGAGACTATAGCTATATCATGTCAATCATACTGAAATGCCATAAACCTTCAGGGACCCTAGTTGGGGTTATGCTACGTTTAAGTCTAGGCATAGGCTGCCAACCCGATTACCCCAATGGCCTACCTGTTTTTCCTTCTTATGATTTCCTCGCATAAGTCCTTAAACAGGTAGGTTCCGTAGGCCCCATGTATGCAATAGCAATAGTTCTGGCCTAAACCACCAGCCCTGGCAAGGGCCCTGTGTGGGTTCATGATACTTATAATGACCCTTAGGATTTAGGGCTTTATTGTTGCAGGTTTGGTTGGGGGTTCAGGATTACAGTGTTTAGGGTGTTAGGGGCTGTAGGGCTGTAGGTGTGGTATATTTGGGGGTTGAGGGTTCAGCGTCTTCGGGTTTGGTTTTAGCCAGTGGGCTAATATAGCTTGTTGGGTTTTCTGTTCGGTGTTATAGATATAGTAAGCCATAAAAAAGGTGGAAACCGGATTAAGGACGCACAGCACTGGGATTCCCTATACATTACCCATAAGGATTGAGGCTGTTGGGGTTCCAACTTTTTTTTTGATTCTACAATTCCGCTATTGAACTCTCGTGGTCCTGGGTATTGAAGCAGAGAGAGGCAAGTTTGAAAGGGAGGCATATACACAACACAGGGGTTTGGCCGAAATTGGATTTGGATATCAGCCCGGCCTTACATGGCACTCCCAAAAACCCTATTGGTATATAAACCCTAAACCCTAAACCCTAGGCTCTTTGTACTTCTGCGATTCGCCGGGCCTCTGTAGACCCAAAGGATCGAATCTCTGAAGGCCCAAGACCCCATCGTTACACGGTTTAGAGTTTAGGGTTTAGGGTTTAGGGTTTAGGGTTTAGGGTTTAGGGTTTAGGGAGTAGGAGCCAGAAAGATCTGGCACCCCTACCGTCAAATTTTAAGGGATCCTAGCCCTCATCATCCTAAATCCATGTTCCAACTTTCTGGTGTTCGCAGTACTCTAAACAAAAAACCCCAAACCCTAAACCCCAAACCCTAAACCCTAAACCCCTAAACCCCTAAAACCCTAAAACCCCTAAACCCTAAACCCCTGTAGTCCTCACAACTTTGAGAGCCGAAGCCTAAACCGTAAAGCAACCTTACCTCCGACTGCTCCATTCGGAGCCCTGCTTGGACGCTCCACGGATGTTGTCTTCCTGAAGTGTTTTGTTTTAGGGTTCCTTATCATTATACTATAAAGGAGGCCAAAGCCCTATTTTGATTATTAAGGCCGCTACAGCCTTCAACGCTATTTTAAAGCCCCAGAAAAGTACCCTACCTCAAGGGACGTGATTCCTCAAATAAATCTCACTTGATTGTGATTGGGTCAATGGGTTAATCGGGTTGGGGCTATCGGGGTGTTTCGAAACAGACACGGAGTTTCGAAGCAGACCAGGGAGCACGCAATGTAGAAGGACCCTGCGTACAAAACCATAAACACACGAACATTCAAAACTGTAGGGTGATAAGTACCGTACCCATCCATATATATATATATATATATATGGTACCCCCCCCCCCAGGACCTACCTCCAAACCTGT
>CAJNDV010034552.1:98663-113470 GCA_905221635.1 Symbiodinium sp. CCMP2456 | reverse complement strand
CATAAGCTGGCCAAACTTGGCCTCCAAAGCAGTCCTCAACTGGTGCTCCAGCGAAGGGCTTTGACAGTGGTCCGGGTTCAGGGTTTAGAGTTTAGGGTTTAGGGTTTAGGTGTTAGGATGTAGACTGAAAGTTTTTCTTACACAGACCATAGCGCCAAATTGAACCAAACGGTATGTTTTTCCATCGCTGTTGGGGTCTGTTGCTGAGATAATATGGCCCAGCGCCCTATTCTAACCATCCAGGCCTTAAACCCTAAACCCTGAACCCTAAACCCCCCTGCCCTGTAAGCCTAAGGTTGAAACCATGGGCCCTTAGTATGGGCCCTTAACCTGGGATCCTTATACACCTACTGTACACCCTATAGGTCCCTAGAAAGGCCTAAGGGTCCATCTTAGGGACCCGTTCTTGTAACCTTTGAAAACCCCTAAGCCCCAAACCTAAACCCTAAAACCCTAAACCCTAAATCCTACGACCCATGCTTGCAACCTTAGAGTAAAACCTCGGCGAGTCCCCTTGTTCTCTCTGCATCTCCGGTGCCGCAGGTCAAGCGCGTCAGCAAGAGGCCCAAAGAGAAGGCTGTGGGGTTTGTTTCGGGTTCAAGGTTTCGTGTTTAGGCATTTAGGGGGTTGAGGGTGAGGGGAGGGTTGAGTTTTTGGGTTAAGCTTTCAAGAGAGAGGTTTACGGTCTGTAGAGCTTTTAAGACAGAGGTTTACGGTCTGTAGGGTGTTTGGGTTAAGGCTCGCCGTGACCCGTGTTTTTTTCTACTGCCGGCATCTGCCTTTAACGTTTGTTGTTTTTGTGGGTTGATCTTACACGGGCTTCCATAAAGAAACCGTGTTCGAATGCCTTGTAATTAGGGCTGTGATCAAAAACTCAAGTACGTACTTTCCTGCACAAGGAACTCTATGTCCCAAAGAAATGCAGCACGGTTTGGGGTGGAGCAAAACTTCAGTCTACGACAGTACGTAGCACCAGCAGACTGATGACAATGTACATGTACAGGAGAGAAGACCGGCAAGAGTCCACGACCTTCTCTACCCTCGGTTGGCACATGATATCTTTAGCCTCAGCGAGCTCTGCTGTTGGGGTTGTCCTCACCAGGGTCAATTACAAACTTTGCAGCCAGGACAGTATGGTGCATTGAGCTGATTCAGGGACGCCTACTGCACGTCCACCTAGCCCATGGCGGGTCTCCTATATACGTATACCGAGAAGTGCCTGGTACGCTCGCCGGCCACTTACCTCGCGGGGTCGGTTTGACAAATTTTTTGCCGCGATGGCGCTGCAGGGCGTCTTGGAGCCATGTCGCTCAAGAACCCTAAGGCCCTTACAACCAACCCGAAAGTCGTGCAAAATGTCAGCAACCCAAGAAGACCACTTTCCCAAATACTGGGCTTGCCACCACTTAGAGGAAGGCTTGTAAACATGAAGCAACGAAACTCCGCAGAAACGTGCCGGGCTTTGCTTGAAGATGGTTGGGTTCATGTTTAAGGGATCCTGGGACTTTTTAATAAGTAGGGTTCTAAGTTGTTCTAAATAGTGACCTTAACTTGGGTTCCAAATGGATATAGCATGGTTTAACTTTATCTATAATTACCCTACTTACCCCTAGACATACTACGTTCCTAAACCCTAAACCCTAAACCCTAAACCCTAAACCCTAAACCCTAAACCCTAAACCCTAAACCCTAACCCTAAACCCTAAACCCTAAACCCCAACCCCAAACCTAAACCCCAAATGCTATCCGCATAACCGGAGGCGAAGCCCGCCGCACCCCGCAGCCGGAGCCCACGGCGCGCGCCCGAAGGCGCTTTCCCAGGCCGTGGGGCGGAGTCGGGAATTCAACTTAGGGTTTAGGGTTTAGGGTTTGGGGTTTAGGGTTTAGGGTTTGGTTGACAAGTTGAGTAATTGAGGAAATTTTTGAAGTTCAATCGGAGCCTGTTTATGATTTAATTAAAGTGCAACACCCGATTGCGTATGGGGTGTTGGAGTCGCTGTGGCGCTTGCGACCACAAAGGGAGGGAGGGGGTGTTTTTGGCTTGAAAGTTTCGAGTCTCCGCGAGTCGAAACCGAAGATCGTATTAGGATGTAACCAGGAAACCCCAACCCTGAAACCCTCGACCAACCCTGAAATCTAAACCGACAAATACGTGTAGATGTCAAGTGAAGCCGGAAGGCTCGATATTTCCCAGGTCCACTGGTTGCTACAGGGTTGCGGCCTTTCTTGTTTCCGAGGTATCGATTTGGACATTTGTTTCGTTAAGAACCCTAAATATACATAATTTCGGGGATTGCGGTGATCGACACCTAGGCCTCGTCAGATTCTGGATTAAAACCAATTACACAAGGTTCTGAACTCAAAAGAACCCACATAAAATGCAGGCCTTGTATTCTAGGTTCAGTATCGCCTAGGTTTCTGGGCTGAAGGATTGCAGGGGTCATAATCATGGTAGTTTTGACAGGAATAATGTGAGGTTGTTAACCGTTAGAATATCATATTCTATGAAAGATATCCAAAAGCTTCACATGGGACGAAGACACAGGCCTGGTCCGGCAAAGAAGTTGTGCACTTGGCGATTCGCGCAAAGAGATACTGCTAGCAAGACCAGCTTGGGCTGCACGCAGGCCTCTATGGCTTCCACGTCTCTGACGCGTGCAGAGATTCCCCGAAACCCTAAACCCTAAACCCTAAACCTCGAGATCGTCGAGATTTCGGGTTGATTCCACAAGCCGCTATTCCAAGGTACACCGGCATGGCTCGATGATCCCCGAACATGCGTGCTTGCATCTGTGTTGCCTGTCGGACTTGTGAGCCTGTATGCCAAGCGGTATTTATATATATATATAAATACATGTGTATACTGTGTATATATATATATAGAGAGAGAGAGATGTGAGGTTTACAATTTTCTTGCCCCCCCAGACTTACACATCACCAATATCCGGAATCACGATTCCCACGGAACGCTGCGATGTGATCACGTCATTACAGCATATACAGCCATTAAAATAGCCGCTGCGCAGTAGGTTATGGCCCCGCAACTATCGCTATAATTAACTGCCCTAGAGAAGCCCCGGTGATGTGGTTTCCTAACGTCCAAAATCAAAAATACCTGAAGGTACGCAGTTTTGGGCTTTAGAGCTTAGGGGACCATCAAACTCGTGCCTCATGTTCTGTTTTGGTGATCCTAACAAGGAATCCTTTTCGGCGAAGGGGACACTGGAGAACTTCAGGTTCAGCTTTTGGCACAATTGTTTTGGGTAACACCTTACTTTAAGCAGGAGCCTTATGACACGCACAAACCCCCGTTACACCCTTGTCACCCGTTAGACCGAAGCATGGACGCTGCAGGCGACGATTTGCCTATCATCTTCCAGCAGGCCACGCTTACGGCCGCGAGGGTTTAGGGTTTAGGGTTTAGGGTTTAGGGCAGGGCTGACCTAAACCAGGGCCGGAGGGGTCTTAAAACAAAAACCATCAAATCAACAGACGCATCAACAAACAAATAAGCAAACAACCAAAGAAGCACAATAAGACACACACACACACAAAATAGAGAACAAATAAAAATAAGCAAGCGAGCGCGTGAGCAAGCAAAAAACAATACAACAACCTCATAAACTAAGCACCATGATCCTTCGAGTGGCTTGTGTCCAGGCCCTTGAACAGCAGAGGCTTTGTTACACTGGAGGTTGAGTGATGTGGTGTTGTGAGATTCAGGCCTGTTCGTACAACATGGAGTCCACCATGCAGGATACCCTGCTGCGCCAATTATTGTCGGAAGCTCGCACACATTACAGGCTTCTGGGTTTGGAAGCTCAGTGAAGGCAAGTGAATCTCGAATGGAGGGTTCCCTTTTTGAGGCAGTCTTCCAGTTAAGGGTTGGGTTTAAGCTGTGCCCAACATGTTTTGCAGCTTCAGTGGGTCTTTGTCAAGACTTCAGGGACGTGAACCCTTGGCCTTGGAATGAAGGCGAATGAACGAGCAAAACTTAACCTAGACTCTACACCCTTGGCTGTGAAATTAAAGGCTAAATTCCAAAGCTCTGAGCTCTAAACTCCACGCTCTACACGCTTAACTTGCAAACTATACTCAAGCTTGACTTTAGAGACTGCTGCGGAGGCGAACCCGCGAAAGGCGGGCAAGGATCCATGGCAAAGGTATGAGAAGTACAAGGCGCCTGGCTCAGGGGGTCCTAGGGACTGCGCGGTTTAGGGATGTTTAGGGTATGCTCAGGGGTTGTAGTGTTTAGGGTTTAGGGCCCAGGGGTTGCAGGATTCGCGGAGATTGTTTCAAGGGGAATATAAGGGAAGGTTAAAGGCGTACCGGTTGTTGATGCCCGCAGGGATGAGAGTCTATATGCTCGGGGTTTAGCTGGTAGGGATGAGGTGTGATTACCCTATACCTACTAGTAGAGCTAATAACCTTGAACCTTTTTTGGGGTATATTACAAAACCCTTCATAATCCCAACCAAAGGTTCACATGTAGTTCCCCTGGGGTAAACCACAACCAAGTATATAAGCTCAACAGGCCTCGCCTCAAGCCAAAAGCCCGAGGGGTTTAGGGTAATTCGCTTTTAGGGCAGTTTGGGTTTTTCGTGTGAGCCGAATGTGGCTCACGAGCTTGTAGAGCTCTCACTTCTGAAATAGTTCCTGGTGGAGGCCATAGATATATATATATATATACGCATGCATATATATATATATATATATATACACACACATACATATATAACATATGCACATACATACCTACAGACATACATACATGCGTTGCTTTTGCCTATAAAACATCCTTCATTACATCCTCTATCATCAGGCCGCAGCCGAACTGTTGTAGGTTAAGGGTGTTGGGCTACGGTACAGTACACCTGCAGCGACCGTTCCAATTCAACGGCCCGATACATAGCAATCCTTTGCTTCAGCCTTACTTGTAACTAGGGTTTACGGTTTAGGGTTTAGCTCTTACCACCCCCTCCATCCGACCAAACTACAAGTCGTCCAACTATCATGTTAGGTGAAGCACTCGACAGAAGGATGCGACGGGTAAGCACCTTACCATTGGACCCTAAACCCTACACTACTAGTGGTACAGTGGTACAGGTTTACGTGCTCAACCATGAACATAGAGATGCGCAGGGTGATTTGCTGCTCCCTATTACTGTACATAAACCTTGGCAATCTGCTAAAACTTAAAAAGGCTACTGGGCTTGTAGGGGAGTTGGCTGCCGGATCCCTGTACGGAAACCCTAAACCCTAAACCCTAAAACCTAAACCCTAAACCCCTACACCCTAAACCCTATACCCTAGGCGTTTAGGCTCCCGGTCTGCCAATCAACCCTTATTTAAGCCTCTGCCTCTGCACCAAGCCCACAGCGCGGATTCTTATAAAATCTAACCCTGAAGCCCATAGGCCCCATAGTAGTTCCTTTTGGTGGCTTATATTTAGGATCCTATTGGGGAATCCCAAAAAGGAACTACTATGGGGCCTATGGCCTATGGGTAAACCCCAAACCCGAGTGTCCTAGATCCTCAAACCCGACACCTTTACATCCTCAGCTCAAGCTTTCTATGCCCCGACACCCAATCTTACAACACCAAACCCGTCAAGGCCCAAACCTTCAAAGCCTAAACCCGAACCCTAGGCCGCATAGCCTAAACCCCGAACCCTAAACCCTATATAGGGTTTTAGGGTTTAGGGTTTGGGGTTTTTCGGTTTTGGGGTCTAGGGAGACCCCAAAGCCTAAACCCTCACCCCAACCCTACCCTAAACCCCAAAACCCTAAACCCTAAACCCTTTGGGGTTTAGGGTTAAGGGAGACCCCAAAGCCTAAACCCTAACCCTGAACCCTGAACCCTAACCTCCTTCCTGTGCGCGCTTTTTGGCCCAACAGTTCGAAGCCGCAAGCCGAACCGTGTGTTGAATGGGCCTCGATGCCCAAACTTTTTCGTGAGGCTACCCAGGGGTTTAAGGCTTCATACGGCCCTGCCATTGGGTTTAGGGTTTATGGTTTTAGGGTTTTAGGGTTTAGGGTTTCTAGGACTACGATTCTAGAAGGGTCTGTGACAAGAAGGATTATTGAAGTTGTGGGTTAACGTCTTTATTGCAAAAGGCGTTGTACAGTGCAAGGGTTATGTAGATAATGATGCATATACTTTCACGTCAGACTTCATGCGCGTGCTGTTCACTCGTTTCTGCTTCCTGTGTCCAGACGGCGTTGCGGCCAGTAGACGTTTCTTGAGCAGCGGCTGTGCAACAATGACGTCTTCGCTGCTCCGCCGAGTGCTTGTACTCGCCCTTGTGCTGGCTCCCTGCAGTGTTACTTGGTTTGAGATAGATTACCCACAGGCGCCAAGTGTCCAAATCGTGGGTTTATGTCGGTGCCAAAAACTTTTTATTAAGGGCAAAGGGGGACCCCTAAACCCTAAACCCCTAAACCCTAAACCCTAAACCCTAAACCCTAAACCCTAAACCCTAAACCCTTAACCCTAAACACTGCACCCCTGGAGCCTTACTATTTGCACACTTGGACCCTCAGGGCTACCGTAAAGGAGCATTGAATCAGGTCCCGGCGGGTCCAAGTGACCGAATAACCATACACTCCCAAACACCAACCTACATCATGTAGGGGCCTCAATAATTACCTATACTATTAAGGGGTGGGGGGGGGGGGTCCTTATTGTAGTTACAGTATAATGGGCCTAATTCCAACTATCAAGGCCCCTAGATTAAGGATCCTTAGTGTGGAGGCTCTGGAATTCTATGTTGAAGGTTGGAGCAACTCGTGTTTGTTCGGGGTTTTCATCTTCCGAGCCCGGAAGTTAGTCACGGGTTTAGGGTTTGGGGTTCCTCAGACAGAGCCCGAAAGAGCTAGGCTAACTCGAAATCTAGAGCACGCGACCTGCGTGTGGAATTGCAGTGAAAGGCCAATGTTATGCTCCGCGTCCATGAGCCCTAAGCCCTTTATAGGACCCTACACACTCAAAGGCCAAATCCGAGACCAAGCATGGAGACCTATGGGAAACCTGAATTCGAGAATATAGGGGTCTTAATCATTACCTATGCGGTTTTGGGGGCTCCTTATTATAATCATACTGTAAAGGACCCAAAACCTTGTTCTGATTATTTAGGCCCCTACATTACAGAGTCCCGAGCCATAAACCCCACCAGTCGATATGGAATCTAATCTTTAAGCCCGACAGAACTATGCTAAGAGTCACTAACCATAAACCCAATAGTAGTTCCTTTTTGTGGCTTATATTTAGGACCCTACTAGGGAATCCAAAGAAGGAACTACTTTGGGGCCTATGGGTAACCAAAAACCCTAAACCCTAAACCCTAAACCTTAAACCCTAAACCCTAAACCCCAAAAAACACACAAACCAGTGTAGAACCCGACTTTTCTGGCGTCTACAACGCCAGTACCAGCCCAATGACCCCGAAGCTCTCGGGATGGATCCACCTGAGGTAAGTTTAGGGTTTAGGGTTTGGGGTTTAGGGTTTAGGGTTTAGGGTTTGGGGTTTGGGGTTTAGGGTTTAGGGTTTAGGGTTTAGGGTTTACGGTTTAGGAATAAAACCTTGTCAGAGACACGTATAGTAATCCCCAAAAAGTTGGAAACCGTGCTGGGATTCCTGATGCATTACTCTTAAGGACTGAGGCTATTGGGTTTCCAACTTTTGGGCCTCCTCTATACACCCTTCATCGGAAGAACATAGCCCTACTAAAGCCTAAACCCAAAATTTAAGCCCTAGACTCTCATTTGATCCTCCGGGGGTGTTCCTTACATCCGGAACAAACCGTCTTGTTATCAAGGACCCTTTATAAAAACTGTTCACTGGTTCCCACCCGGCTACACAGGTTGCCGCGGTGTCGGCAGAGGCAGACCGTCCCAAAGCCAAGGCAGATCTTAGGTTTAGGAGCTTAGGAGTTTGGGAATTTAACGGTTTAGGGTCTGGGTTTTTAGGTCTTAGGGCTAACCCTAAACCTTAAACCCTAAACCCTAAACCCTAAACCCTAAACCCTAAACCCTAAATTTTTTGGTGTTTGTGTTGAGGGCTTAGTTTTCAGACCTTTCGGGTTTAACCCTAAACCCTAAACCCTAAAAGTCTAGGCTTCAGGGTTCCTCTAAGGGCTATAGGAGGGACCCTTAATAGGGACCCTTGTAGGTTGTTGGGGGTTAGTATATGGAGGCTACCTGGCTATATAAGGGGTATATAAGTATTATACAACGGTTATTTAAGGTAATGGGATTAAGGGTCCCTGTTAGGGGTCCCTCCTAAAGTCCTTAGAGTCAAGTTATACCCCAAGCCCCAAACCTAAATACTACTGCTGATGATATAAATCCTGCCCTTAAGGACCCTAAACTATGGGAATTATGGTATATTCCTTATTGTCCTTAGGTTTAGGGTTGAAGGGACCCCGGGGCTTCTTCAGGGTTGGGATAGCCTGATTTTTCGACGGCGTCGCCCAGAACCTGCCATTTTCGACGCACAACCCAAGACTTTTAGGGTTTTAGGGCTTTTAGGATTTAGGGGTTTAGGGTTTGGGGTTTGGGGTTTAGGGTTTAGGGTTTAGATTTTTAGTACTTTCAGGATCATGGGACTTAGTAAGTAGGGATATAAGTAAGCTAACTATGGTTATATCTGCTTATAACCCTAATTAGGGTACTTACAACCCTACTTACAGTCCTCTAATACCAAAACCTACTTTTTTGTAGGGTCCCTAGAAAAACCATGTTAGGGTTAATAAGAACCTCGGTTATGGTAGCTTACGCTAGGTTTCAGGGTCTGGGCTTCGGGAGCTGTATATCTAGGGGTCGGAATAGATAGTAGTAGTATCCCGCTACAGTCCCCATACAAACCCTAAACCCTAAATCCCCTAAACCCTAAACCCATGCACACTGCTTTTGGATCCTTGAAACGAACCCTTCAAGGAGGCATATTGGGAATTTCAGAAAACTGGGGTACCTTAATTTGGGGGTCCTTATAATAAGGATCCTACAAGTTAGGGTTCGATATCAGCATATATACAAGCCCTTAAAGGAACGCAAAAACAGGCCCGAGGGGGTATGGATCCTAAAGACGTATTTCCCAATAGAAGGGTCTGAAAAATGCAGTGCACACATTGCTTGATCGTGCCTACATTCTAAATACCCCATTCTAGTTAGTAAGGCCCCTATCTCACGCGGATCGTGATGACGTTTGCCTGCCCGTGGGGCGGTTTGGAGTCAAGTTTCATGTTTGGGGTTTACCCATAGGCCCCATAGTAGTTCCTTTTTTGGGATTCCCCAATGGGAGCCTAAATATAAGCCACAAAAAGGAACTACTATGGGGCCTATGGGTAGGGAGGTGGGGGGAATGCCAGCCCTACGCAGACTGCGGCGGTCTCACGATCTCTCTGCTGCCAGCTGCTTTTGGCTTCTTGTGTTTCAGGCTCCCAGAGTCGTGTTTTGAAGGGGCTTCTGCTGCTAGCAGGGTAGTGTAGGGCTTATTAATTACCTACAGTATTTTGGGGGGTTCCGTATTATTCCTTCCTTATTATAATTCTATAGTACAATGGGCCCCAATACCCTATTCTAATTAAGAAAGCCCCTACATGGGACTTTCCGAAAATTAGGGTACCTTCTTTTGGGGTCCTTATAAAGGAACCTATTGTTTAGGGTACCATATTAGTGTCCCCTATTTTTGGAAACCCCCATATTGTGTACTCATGCCAAAAGCGCAAGACCCCAGGGCCAAAACCAGAAGGCAAGCTCATAGGAAGCCAGAGCAGGTCAAAAAGACCACCAAGGATAACTGCCTCTTGCACCTCGGCAAGGTGGAGTTTTGCCTTTTTTGGCTCATAAGCTTTTGCTATATAAGGCCTTGAGCTTTAGGGTTTAGGGTTTAGGGTTTGGGGATTAGGGTTGAGGGGTGAGGGTTTAGGCTTTAGGGTTTGCTTTTTTAGGGATTAGGGTCTACTGGTTTACTTTACGGGCACAGGATTTGAGGTTTCGGGGTTCCCCAATTTGGCATCATAAGCCCAACGAGCCCAATATGGGGGCCTTAATATTAATTAACTACCTGTACTATTTTGGGGAGTTCCTTATTATAAGTAAAGTATAGTTACACCTCAAAACCCTATTCTAGTTATTAAGGCCCCTGCATTACGCCCCCCATTGCCTCCCTGTTGAACTATGAGTGAGTTTCGGGTTTACGGCTACAGCCGTTGAAAACTCTGACGCTCGACTGTTTCCCCTGCAGATGCCCTGCTGACGGAAAGCGTTTACACGGCGGCAACCGCCATAACATAGGGGCCTGAATGCTAAGAATAGGCCCGTTTGGGTTAGGGGTTAAGGGTTTATTATAGGGCTTAGAATAGGCCTGTTGGGGTATGGTATGCGATAGAGAATATGACACCCTATAAGGAATACTATTCTTGATTGTTCTGGCCCATAGTTTAGCTACTTAGTCAATGGTTAACCCCGGAATTCATATTCTAAGGCTTTTGGGGTTTAGGGTTTAGGGTTTAGGGCCCAAAGACCATACTATACAGGGCTTTTGGGCTATTTGGAGGCTTAGGGAACCATGTAAAGGCGATGGAGCCGGAGCCCGCGCATCTGAGGCAGAAGGCCAGCCAATTCAACAAGAACGATCACGCGACGGTCGATGCTACAAACGTGTCTTCTATTCCGGCCGGGTTTATGAGAGACTGGGCGTGCTCGCAAGTGAAACCCTAGGCCCTAGATTGGAAGTCCTACTATAGGCTCGATTCGGCACAACGGAGCTTTTCGGATTGTTGCAAGATAACGAACTTCGAGCTTTGTTGCAATCTGGTTGCTGAAGCAGCCATAACACCAAACTAAAGACCCTTCGAGTACAGCTGCCTTTCAAATGCGAGCCGGAGGAATACCGTGTTTAGCCGTTGATTAGGAGGGATCAGTTAGGGTACCCAGGAACGAGTTTAGGGCTTAAGGGTTCAGGGTTTATTGTTCAAGGTGTAGGGTTCAGGGTCATACTAAAATCAACCATAAGAGGGTCCGTCAAGACTCGACTGCAATTTCAGGGTGCAATATACTTGAGTTTGAACATCAGGGACTGCAAGGGTACACTATGAGTATTTGTTCCGACCCCTCAAAAGACCCTCTGTGACCTCCAATGTAGCCCCCCAAGTCTAGGACATTTACAGGTGGGTAGTTACCGTTATAGGAGCCTCATAGAAGGTCTATATACCTTATAGAAGCCTTATCGAAGCCCTATATACCCTAAACTCCCCACCTGTAGTTTCCTTCAACTAAACCCTAAACCCTATAGATCCTTTTAAGAGGCCCTTTTTAAGGGACCCTTTAAGGAGCCCTATTATACCCTAAACTCCCCACCTGTGGTTTCCTTTAACCAAGGAATCAAGAAGGCCGTCGTGGAGAACCGCTGCGAACGCCCAGCGGCCCTCTGAGCATGGGCCTTCGGGTGTCGCAGGTGTAGGGTTGGTGCAGGTGCTAGGATTCTCTATGCTAAACCACAGTTTAGGGGTTAGGGTGTAGGGTTTCGGGTTAACTGTAGTATATGGCGTTATGAGGGTAATGTGTTTTTGTCTCCGATTTGCTGGCGTCTAGTGGTGACTTTTTATCCTACTGCGCCGACCATGACTACTGCGACTACTGCGACCTTAAACCCCAAAGCCACAAACTAAGGCCCTTTCCACACAGAGACCCGACTGCAGACACCGGCAATCCGATGCTTAACATTCCAGGGAGGCGTTGTAAGGGCAATTGCTCAGTGGGTTCCCCGTATAAGCCTCAAACTCTTTTCTTGTAAATCCCGGAACCATGCACCCCGAGCCGGCTACGACAGAGAGAGCGCAACACCCTCCTCTAAAGGTTGCTTAGTCAAGAGACAAAAACTTGGCGTTCTACTGGTTGGCTCTTAGGACTTTAACTTTTAGGATTCCTATATTCAGAAGTCAGCCAAGTATACGCTACTTCATAATGAAGAGCCATGGTGTCAGGAAGAGTCCTTCTGTGAGGGTTGTTGATCTCTCTGGGAAGCAGCAAGGTGGTATGTTGGGTACTGTCATACGAAAGTTCTGATACAAATAGCTATATACAGCCCTTAATATGACCCCTTAATATGGGTGGTTGTCAAAATTATGGTCCCTTTTTGGGTCCTTATTATAATACGGCACCTATTATTTAGGGTACCCAAAAAGGGACCCTAATTTTGACAACTACCCATATAGACTGTTACAGGGTGGGGGCAGTACCCAACCTAAACCTCAGACCCTAAACCCTCAACCCTAGGGCCATTGATCTCTCCGACGAGCCTAAACCCCAAACGGTTTAGGGTTTAGGGTTTTAGGGTTTAGGGTTTAGGGTTTAGGGTTATTGATCTGTCTGAGAAGCATGCAAGGTGTATCTTTGTGGCTATCAAGACTGCAGTTATACACAGTTCTTAATATGAGACCCCTAATATAGACTGTCACAGCACCCAAACTAAACCTTAAACCCTAACCCTAAACCGTAGGGTTATTGATCTCTCTGAGATGCCTGAACCCCAAAACCCTAGGTTTTTGTTGATTTCTCTGAGCCCGAAACCCTAAACCCTAAACCCTAAACCCTAAACCCTGAACCAGCAAGGTGTATCTTTATGGCTATCAAGACGGTAGCCCCACGCATTTGAAGATCGACTCCAGAGTGACGGAGGCACGGTTCGGAACCCTAAACCCTAAACCCTCAACCCTCAACCCTATACCCTATAAACCCTAAACCCTATCAGCCCTAAACCCTAAACCCTATAAACCCTATAAACCCTAAACCCTAAAACCCTAAACCCTAAACCCTAAACCCTAAACCGATCGGGTTCGGGGTTTAGGGTTTAGGTTTCGGGGGACTCCAGACTTGAGGGTTTAGGGCTTCGGGTCTATAGAGGGTTTAGGGTCTAGGTCTCGGGGGAGTCAAGATGTATAGTAGTGGCCATAAAGTTGGAACAGTAGAACCCTCATGCCCTGAAGCCAAAGAACAAGGGATCCTACACCACCAATCATCCTAAGCCCATGTTCTAATTTTCCGGGGTTCGCCATAGTGCTTGACGGTTCGGGGTCCCCCCTTCCCCAAACCCTAAACCCTAAACTCTGAGGGTTCTGCGTTCAGGATGGTCCGAGTCAGAATTCAGGATGGACGGTCCGAACTTGGGGCTCTTAGGCTGCAGGATGGGGCGTACGGTTCACAGCTCATAGTTTAGGGTTTAGGGTTTCACAGCTCATAGTTTAGGATCCGGGGGCGGGGTGGGGGGGGAGGAAAGGAATAGGATTCATGAATTGGGTTGTCCTGATTCAGAATCCCATGTTGCTGCCTACTGCCCCTCTTCCCAAAATTTCGATGCAATGCTCCCATAGCTGTACCAACGATCTTGAAGGACTCTGCGACAAGTGCAGACAAGCTCCCAAATACATATATAGTAATATAGACAAATAGAGGTCGGAGCAATTGCGGACAGTATCCCTCTACGGTCACCTTAGCATGATTGGCTGGTAGCCAGCCACCAAACTCCAGTCTAATCATTGAAGCCCATATTTCACTTGTGCAACAAATTCACCATGAAAGCAAACCTGCAAAAGATCAGGTACGTGCCGGGTATCCTCGTCAGTGTTATGGCCCAAACCCGCTACCTCAAACCCCAAAATGCACGCCTTGTTTTTCCCGCAGTGCTCGTGCAAGCACTCAAAGACCTGCAGCAAACCCCAAACACGAAACCCTGAATCGCCAGCCCACACTAAACCCTCAAGCCCAAAACCCCTAAACCCCAAACCCCCAAGTCCTAACCATCCGTTCTCCCCTCAATCGAAATAAGCCCTACAAAACCCGATAGAACCCTATTGAGGCCCATAAGTCCCTTTCTGAACAGACCCACTTCCTCCCTATACGACCCTAAACCTAAGCCCCTAACCCGTCCTAAACCATCCTAATCCCCCAAACCCCCAGATATTGGGGCCTTAATAAAGACCTGTACCATTTTGGTGGGTTCCTTATTATACTTATAGTATACTGGTCCCCAAAGCCCTATTCTTATTATTCAGGCCTCTGTATTAAACCCTAAACTCCCAAATTCTGACCCTAAACTCCTAAACTCCTAAACCCCGAACCCAAAACCCTCGGCAGGAGTTTACCGAAGAACGGGGCTTCCTGCCCTGGCGGGAGCTCATCGGCCAGAAGAAGACTGGGGAGTTGATAAATGGGTGGTTGTCAAAATTATGGCCCTTTTTGGGTCCTTATTATAATACGGCACCTATTATTTAGGGTACCCCAAAAGGGACCATAATTTTGACAACTACCCAAATGAGGGCTTCAGGTTTTAGGGATTCGGGATTTGGGGTTCAAGGTTTGGGGTTTAGGGATTGGGGTTAAGGGTTTAGGGTTTGGGGTTTAGGGGTTGGGGTTAAGGGTTGAGGGTTTGGGGTTTAGGGTTTAGGGTGCTTAGGACAACTTTAAACGTTCTGGCCTGAGATATTTGGTCTATGTGGGAAAGTTTGAACTTGTTCGGGCCCGGTTTTTGCAGAAGGGAGGAACTTTAAAACGGTTCTATGCAGGCGTTTTGTGTTGTACTGTTAGGGTTGGGTGGGATGTGTTTAGCGACAGGGTTTAGGGTTCCTCGAGGCTTCCTCTAGGACATTTTCAGGTGGGTAGGCACCGTAAAAAGGAGCCTTATAGAAGGTTTATATACCTATGGAAGCCTCATAGAAGCCCTATATACCTTAAACTCCCCACCTCCCTAACCCTAAACCCTAAACCCTAAACCCTAAAACCCTAAACCCTAAACTCCCCAGCTGTAG
>CAJNDV010034552.1:73236-83822 GCA_905221635.1 Symbiodinium sp. CCMP2456 | reverse complement strand
CACCCTAAAGCCGAGATCCCGGATCCACCTTTGGCGTGCTCGGCGGGTCCGAGACTACATGCCCCTGAAGCTCTACCAGGCTGCTGGGCAGGGTATTAGGGTTTAGGGTTTAGGGTTTGGGGTTTAGGGTTTAGGGTTTAGGGTTTAGGGTTTAGGGTTTAGGAGAGGAGTCTGGCTTTTTGTGCTTGGGCTTGGGACTTAGGGATGGTTTAGGGTTTACCTGTACCCCAAAGAACCTACCGTTTTAGGGTTCCCTAGTAGGATTTCTTTATGTAAGTCCTTAAAAAGGTAGGTTATTTGGGGTTAAGGTAGGGTTTAGGGCTTACCTGCATGGCTGAGGGCTGAGGGTTTAGGGCTTACTGCAGGGCTTTGGGCTGAGGGTTTAGGGTTCAGGCTTTGGGGGCCGAGGCTTCGGACAAAAACCCTACAAACCCTAAACTCTGCGAGCCCGAAGCCCTAAACCCCAAAGCTCTAAACCCCACAACCCCGAACTCGAAGCAGAGCTGTCCGGCTATCAGCTTCTTCCTCCGTAAGGTTGCTGCCTTCGAGATACAGCAGGCCTACCAAAGCTATGCGCGGCGAGTGCAGTGGAGGTGGGACGGAGCTTCGGAAGGGTTTAGGGTTCCCGAAGGTTAGGGTTACCCTAAGGCCTTATATCACCCTAAAGACCTAAGCACCTAAACCCTACACCCTCAGGTTATCTTATTCAGGATCCGAAAAAATCCTAAGAACCTGCTACTACTTTGGGTCTACATTTCTTGGCCGAGGGTTGTCGGATGTTTTGAATTGCTAGACCTTCAAACCCTAAACCCTTAGCCCTAAGCCCTAAGCCCGAAACCCTAAACCCTGAAACCCTAAGCCCTAAACTTGGGCTTTGGGGTTTGGGTTTCAGGCTTAGGGGGTCCATTGGAGGTCTAGGGGCTAAGGGCTAAGGGATGTGTACGGGTCAAGGGACGTTTCGGGTTTAAGGGTTTAGGAGTTGAAGGTTTAGGGCTTTGGGTTTAGGGTCTGGCTTAAGGGATGTTATAGCTTTCGGGGTTTGGTGTGTTAAGGCTTAGGGGTTTAGGGGCTAAGGTCTAGTAGGGTTGAGTAGGCTATAGTAGGGTTTGGGTGGGGTTTAGCAAGGTTTGGCAGGTCTAGTAGGATTTAATAGCTTTGCGGGTTAGGAGAGCGCCCAAAAGCACCTTTGTTGCAGAAACAGCTGAGGCATTCGGAGATCTCGGTGTCTGAAGCGTTTTGGAGTGGTTCAGTGAGGGTTTTGGGGTGGAAACGGCTATCCCTGGCTTATATTAGCTCCAAAAATCTAGATCATAGACATACACCACAACCCTATGCTACCACTATTACGGTGCCTAACCCTTTGAGAAACCCTTCACAGAAAGCCTATGAAGCCTTCATGAACCCCTCGTCCTAGGCCCTGAACCCCAAACCTTAAGCCTTCAACCACTCTTCCACAAGAGCCACATGATCCTCCTGGACATCACGAGTGCGACTATACCTTCGAAGATGCTTCCTCGGGTGAGATTGGACCTGAAGAACAAGAGCGAGTTGACGAGTTTGGGCTTTAGGGTTTAGGGCGGGTGATGGCTGTGTTTCTGGTCCTGGCGTTCTGAAGGGTGACATCATGATGTTTGTTTGGCTGGTGGCATCCTCTTTGCGCTTGTGAAGTGTGGAATCGGCTTCTATGTGCATGGGCTGTGTCATCGGGGCCGACATCGTGACGCTTCCCTGAATGGTTTGTTTCACCCTCGCACCAAGTGTGTGTGCTTCGGCAGGCGGTACGACAGTGCTAGTCCACACCTTTTGAAAACACCCTAAACCCTAAACCCTTTACACAAAAATCCTAAACCATAAATTCTAAATCCCGAATTTTGGGATTTTTGGTTTGGCTTCCAGGCTTTGTGATGTCCATGGTTTGGTTTCAGGTGTTTCGAGTTTGCGGAACAACTTGCAGCTGGCAGCTCTCCGGGGGCTTGGGGTTTAGGGGATTGAGGGTTTTTGGGAATTTCGGATTTGGTATTTGGAGCTTCCGGTTTAGGGGATTTCAGGTTCTGCGGGTTTGGGATTTAGGGTTTTTAGAGTTTGGGAATGGGGGTTACGGCTTTGGGAGCTTTCCGACGATGTTTTCAGCGTGCCCATGCTTCAAGTTTGTCTGAGCTGAAGGTTGAGGGCTCAGGGTTCTTGGGCTTTATGGCGAATATCACGCACTTGTGCAGAGGCCGAGTTGTTCGGTTTTCGTTTACAGAAGGCATTGGCACCCTGGCCCCTTGTCTGCTTTGCTGGAGCGCCTGCTCAACTTTCGATGACTGCACATTCTGCTGCCTTCTGACAAGATACACAGACCTAGACTCTCAAGCAGCTTCGTGTGAGACGATCGAACTGCTGCATTTTGCAAGCGAAAGTGTGGCGAGAATGAGTATTGAAACGTGTTGAAGCCGTCTGGTTCAACTGATGGTAGGTTGGCTGGCTTGAAGGCAGGAAGGAAGGAAGGCAGGAAATGAATGAATCAAGAACGAAGGAAGGAAGAACTGAAGGAAAGCAGGAATGAATTGAACGACATGTAATGCGATGAAACGAAACGAGGAGACTGAAATGCATGATATTGAATGAAGGAAGGAAGGAAAGAAATAATGATGGACGTTCCTCGGAATGGAATGAGCTTGAAGGAATGATGGAGTTCTTTCGTGATGATTGCATTGTTTGCCTAAACCATTGGCGGTCTACGCATGACGGCCGCACCGGCCGCACAACATTGTTAGCTTGAAATTCCAAACCCTAAAACTTACACGTGCAGAACATAAACAGCCCGCAGTATTAAGATCTCTGGTGCAAAGGCACGCGAGATGGATCCCCAAATCCTAAGCCCAGCCACTTACAGAGGTCTTCATCGTCAGGAATAAGATCCCTTCATAACCGTTGTATAATTGAACTATAGTATGCGCCAACGTCCTTGGCTCATTCATGTAGGCCTGTGTATTGCCATGTTGTCAGGATCCAGCAAGATGCAAGTCAAAGATCGGCAGAGCAGGCGCGAATCGGTACTGGGGTTGTGGGTCCAGGGGTTTAAGGCCAGGGACCCTCGGTGGACCCATCGCAAAAAGGCCCAATGTGTTGCGGGTCTTGGATAGCAACCACAAACACGGTATAGCGAGAATGTGGGTAGATAACATTCCCAGCGTGGAAGACATGAGGTGATTTGCTGGTAAGCTCCATGTGCCAGTGTTTGACACACCAGCGGGTTGCAGCACAGAATGTATCTGGTTTAATGGCCAAAGGCTGTAGCTTTTGAATCGAGCAGGTTGACATGCCTTTGCAACTGTCATGCCCGTCAAAATCTTCATCTTCGCGTACATCATGGCTGTAATGGCCATGTTGTTAATCATGGTCTTGGTGGTCATCATGGTCATGATTGTCACCTCGGCCGTCGTGAGCATGATCCGCACCATCACCATGGCTGGCGTCACTTCCATTACCGCCATCAACACGATCAGCCCCATCGCCAACTTCATGACGATTTTTCACCTTCGTTTCACAGTCAACACCGTTATCGGGTGCACCATGCTCATCTTGGCCATCGCCATCGCGTCAGCCTCACCGTGGCGCGGCCACGGCCATCGCCATCGGCATCGCCCTCCTGAAAGCTAAAGGACTTTGAAGATTCGGCCAACAACACCCGCACTTGACCTTGAACCTTCCAGCATAAATCTGGAGCCTTAAACCCTAAATCGCCAAGCGCCCCATGCCGGAACAGAACCATGCAGCAGCATAGGAGGGGCTCGTGCAGTACGCCAAGAAGCTGGCAGAGGCTTGCCGCGGTTTACTCCTAATCCCGAAACCCCAAGCCCTAAACCCTAAACCCTAAACCCTAATATCACCTCTAACCCCCCAATCCCCTGAAACCCTGGAATGCGTATCCATGTAGCCCTAGCCCCCAAACCCCTAAGCCCCAAGCTGTTAAGTTACTAAGCCCTAAACCTTAAACCCTGCAGCCTAAAGCTTAAGCTCTAATCCCTAAAGCCCCGAAGCCCTAAACCCTAAAGACCCTAAGCCCTACCTTAACCCCAAATAACCTACGTTTTTAAGGACTTGTATAAAGAAATCATAATAAGGAACCCTAAAAAGGTAGGTTTTTTGGGGTCCAGGTACACCCTAAACCCTCAAGCCCCTGAAACTTGAGGGGCTCAGGGATTCAAGGGTGTAGGGTTTAGGGGTTTAGGGGTTTGGGGGTTTAGGGTTTAGGGTTTAGGGTTTAGGGTTTACGGGTGTTCAGCTAGGTATTGATCGAGGTTCGAGGAATGTGGTGGCCCTTTGCAACTCGTAGTGCGGCTGATAGTGCTTCAGGTTTTTGAAACAGACCTTGCCGTGCGGCCTTCACCAGTGCATGTAGCGAGGATTGGCGAACCCAAGCAGTCGATGTGGCGACATGCCCCCCTAAACTCTAAGCCCTCAGCCCTAGACCCTAAACCTTGCAGCAGAGACGCGTAGTACCACTTAGACTTGGCCCTCGCAAGAACATGGCGAGTTCGCAACGAACTACGTATGATGGAGAAGCTAGACAGGCCGATCGACCCCTCTGCGGAAACTTCCATTCTCGACCTGCTGTCTTCAGGGGTCCTCCAGCACACCAAGGCACAGTTGGGTAGCTCTCTAAATTAGGGCCCCCTTTAGATCCCCAACATGGTACGGCACCCTCATAAAAAGGACCCCAAAAGGGACCCTAGTTTAAAGAACTACCCAGTTGTTGCTCTGAGGATCATCTTCGTCGTCGAAGCTGCTAGGAGTAGCAAGAGTACCAGTGACAGTATCAGTATCAGCAACAGCAACAGTACTACTTAGCATTCAGCAGTGATACTGGGCGCTTTGTTGGGGAACTAAACTTGAGTTTCCTTTGGCGGAATACTTGCTTAGTGCTGGTATGGCAATCTAGTCTACGTTGCCTTGCAACAATCCAAGACACTCATTTCGCGAAGCCGTAGGCCCTAAATTACTAGGCCTTAAACATGACAACCCACATCCAAACCCCTGAGCCCTAAACCCTAACCTTGAGCCCTAAACTGTTGCAGGCTGCTCGCTGCATTCAGCACGCATGGCGTGGACAACGCGACATGCGGACCTTCGCCACCTTGCGGGAGACGATCGCAGCGTCGCTCTTCTCCATAGCCGGGATCCGGGCTTTAGCTTACGTTTTACGAAGTAGGGCATAGGGTTTAGGGGTTTAGGGGTTAAGGGTTAAGGGTTTAGGGTTTAGGGGTTTAGGGTTTAGAGTTTAGGGGTTTAGGGTTTAGGGTTTAGGGATAGGGCTGAGGACTTAAACCACTTCGGAACCCTAAGCCTAAGCCGTAGCGGCGTGGCGGATGTTCCAAGGGTCGGAGCGGAGAGCCCTTCGTTGTCCCCAAACGTGAACTCCGGAAATCTGTTCTTCCCTGGATCTCACCCTGAAGCCTAAACCCTGAAACCTGAAGCCCCTAAACCCTGAATACCTTAAGCCCCTAAACCCTGAAACCTTAAATCCCTAAACCCCTGCACCTCCAAACCCCTAAACCCCTAAATCCCTAAACCCCAAAACCCTGAACATGGCGATTCACTTCGCTGGCTTTGACCCGGCTGGCCTTACTCTCGGTGAGTGGCGTATGGGTGGTCCTGGGGTGGGCATGCCGCTGGCTAGCCCGCGGCCTGCCGAGCACAGAGTAAACCACGAACCCCCTAGAGCCTATACCCTAAACCCCCAACCGTAAACCTCAAATGTAAACCCTAAGCCCTACACCCTAAACCCCAAACCCTAAAGCCCAAACCCTAAAATCGGTGTATGCCATTCAGCGGTGCGGCCAGTGATGAAGGCTAGCTGATCTTATGGGAAGCTTCTGCCCCCGAAACCCACAGTTTCAGCCAGGACGAGCCACCAGTGCGTCGCCGTGACGTGTACCGACTTTTTGAAGTTGCGAGCAGACCTGATGGCCCAGTGCCTAAGCCACCCGTGCAGAAGATGGAGTCAGAAGCCAAAGACTGGAGACGAACTTGCACGATACAGGGAACACTACGGCACATCGACCCTCCTCCGCGCAGAGAGCCGAGATGCGAGCTTCTGCAATCTTTCGGAAGGCACAGGCAGTGGCCGATTGGCACATCTTTGCCAGTTGCTTTTTAAGTGCAGCAGAAGTCGCGAGTCGCACAGGGGAGGGTAGAGAGAACCCTAAACCCTAAACCCTAAACCCTAAACCCTAAACCCTAAACCCCTGCTACACCGAGGCCCTCAGCTGGGGTTGAGGGCTCCGGGGCCGCGAAACTCCCAAGCCCGTGGCTCCGGTAGGGTAGGGTTTTTAATAGGACTGACTTAAAGGGTTTAGGGTTTAGGGTTTTAGGGTTTTAGGGTTTTAGGGTTTAGGGTTTTAGGGTTTAGGGTTTAGGGTTTAAGCTTTGGGGGTTTAGGGTTTTGGGATGAGGGCTCAGGGGTTAAAGGTTTAGGGCTCAGGGGTTAAGGGTTTCGGGCTTAGGGCTTACGGGTTTAATGGGATGCTTGTAAGGGTGATTTGCTTTCTTACATTAAGGGGTCTCTCCGGTGGAGTTTTTATTAGACCCAGAAAAGCCCCAAAGAGCCCCATCAATCCTGAGATCAACACCTCGTAAGGCCTAAACTTGACCCTAAACCCTAAGCCCTAAATCCTAAACCATAAACCCTAAATCCTAAATCCTAAACCCTATACCCTAAAGCCTAAACCCTAAACCCGAAACCCCAAACCCTGAACCCTAAACCCTACGAAGCCCGACTCTGCCAGGTTTCGCCGCTCTGGCGATCCATACCTGCTGTGGCTTGATCTCAGCGGTTTAGAGTTTAGGGTTTAGGGTTTAGGGTTTAGTGTTGGGGCTTGATCTCATCTAAGGTTGAACCCACGGGCCCCTAACATGGGCCCTTAGGGGATTCTAGGATCCCTTAAGGGTGTATATAGGGTATATAGTAGGTATATTAGGGTCCCAGGGTTTAGGGCCCATACTAGGGGCCCATGGGTTCTACCTTAGATCTCAGCGTGAGTGTTGGGGTTTAGGGCTAATAGGGTTTGGGGCTTATAGGGTTGTAGGGATTATAGGGTTTAGGGTTTGTAGGGTTTAGGGTTCATAGGGCTGAGGGTTTGTAGGGTTTAGGGCTTGTAGGGTTTAGGGGTTTAGTGTTTGCAGGGTTTAGGGTTCATAGGGTTGAGGGTTTAGGGCAACGGGTTTCGGGGTCTACTTTGGAGCAATATAGTGGTCTCTACACCCTAAACCCTAAACCCTAAACCCTAAACCCTAAACCGAACTCCGGGATGTAGCCGTTATATTACACCAAATCCTAAAACTGCTCGTGTTGAGGGCTTCCATTTCTTGGTTCGGTTTGGGGGTTTAGGGTTTGGGGTTTAGGTTTGGGGTTTCGGGGTTCAGGGGTTCAGGGAATAAAACCAAAACGTCTAAGCCCTAAGCCTTAAACCCCTGAGACCTAAACCACAAAGCCCTAAACCCCACACCACCAAGGTTCAAGGCTTTCGTGCTTCGAGTTTACGGCTTCGGGTTGCCAGATTCGTGCCCGAGTTATTTCAGCAGATCAGATGTTTGATGACTTGAGGGGCTTGGGGTTTAGGGTTTAGGGTTTGGGGTTTGGGGTTTAGGGTTTAGGGTTTGGGATTTGGGGTTGAGGTTTTAGAGTTTCGCGTTAGGGGGGGGGGGGTCTGAGAGAGCCCATGGCAACGTTGAGTTCTTTGGCAGGAATAACATTTCAGTTTCGCTGTTGTTTCAGCGCCGCGGGGCATTGAGACATGTTGCTTTTACTTTGGGTCCACGGGGTTCATGTCGCTAGGCTGAAATCCTAAACCCTCAGAAACCGATCCCCCCAAAAAATATAAGCTAATTAAACCCTAAAGCCCGAAACCCTAAAACCTCACAAATGCAACTCAGAAAGAACTGCCGCTGAGGCCATGGAAGAACTCTTATTGGAGAGCTACAGGGAACGAAACTTGATGGATATTTATATATGTTCCAGGGCTGTTAAGCTCTAACCTTTCGGGTTATAAGCCTGCTTTATAGCCTTTAGGGATTCTAAAGTGAAGACAATTGCGAAATCCCGTGATGGTATCAGCGATGATCATCTGAGGCTACAGCAGTCGATTCTGGCACTGCTTTAGCCAGGAAGACAGCATTGGGCTTTTGAAGCCAATATGTGTCGAGTGCAACCACGATGAGGGCTTCGAGCGACGAGTTCTCACCCGGGCGATGCTGAGGACCATCAAGTTGTGAAGCCGATCACATATACCTTAAACCATATTAGGGGTCCTACTATACTTTAAGGTATATTCCTTAATTAAGGGATATCACACTCAGCTCCAAGCCCGAACCCCAAAGACTTCACATCCGAACCCCTAGGCCCTCGACCCCCAGACTCTGCACAGGCTTTCGGCACGTCCGTGTCCGATGAAACCCTAAACCCTAAACCCTAAACCCTAAACCCTAAACCCTAAACCCTAAACCGTTAAGCTTCTGAGGGTCCCCGGTCCTCGGGTTTTAAAGCTTTGGGCTGTAAGGTTTCCTAACGCCTCCCGCCCAAAACCTACACACTGTAAGCCCTATACACCCAAAGGAAGCAGTTCCCTTCTGCACCGTTACACCGTCAGAAGACTATGTTTATATAGAAGCCCAAATAATTACCAACATTGCTGCTAGGGTTCCTTATGAAAGATAAACTATAAAGGGGCCCACAACCCTCTTCTAATTTTTAAGGCCCCTGCATTTCAGGGTTTAGGGTTCAGGGTTCTGGGGTTTGTAGGGCAGGATGATATCGAATCCAAGAAAGGCTGAGGTCTCTTTTGAGGCCTCTAGAAAACTGAAACTCCCAAACCCGTAAACCCTAAACCCTGAACCCCCTAATCTCCCTAAACCCCTAAACATTATAAGCCCTAAACCCTACAAACCCTCAAGCCCTAAACCCCAAACTCCTAAACCCCAAACTCCTAAACCCCAAACTCCTAAACCCCAAACTCCTAAACCCCAAACTCCTAAACCCCACACCCCTAAACCCCTAAACTCCTAAACCCCACACCCCTAAACCCTAAACTCCTAAACCCTAAACTGCCTAACTGGTGCTCCTAAATTCAAACCCCTCAACTCCTAAACCCTAAACTGCCAAACTGGTGCTGCAAAACCTCAAGGATCAGTCGAACTACGGGCCAAGCGGGGGCGGGACGTTAAGGGGTTTGGGGGAACCCACTAAACCCTATAATCCTTACCCATAGGCCCCATAGTAGTTCCTTTTTGGGATTCCCTAATAGGATCCGAAATATAAGCCACAAAAAGGAACTACTATGGGGCCTATGGGCTTAGTCTATTCCTGATAGGAACCTTCAAGGGAACCCCCTAAACCCTAAGCCCTAATCAAACCCTGGGGGAAGTTCCTGACAACCCTATTTAAACCCTAAACCCTAAACCCTGAACCCTAAACCCTAGACCCTAAACCCTAAGCCCTAAACAAACCCTGGGGAGGTGCAGCTCAGAACCTGGGGCGAGCTGTGCATGCCCGTGTGCCCGCACACCGGCCGGGTCGCTGGGCGCAGTTCAGGGGTTTAGGGTTTGGGGTTTAGGGTTTAGGGCTTAGGGCTTAGGGTTGGGTCTAGAAACCCTAAGCCCGTAAACCCCTACCCTTTAGCGCTTAGGGCTGGGGCTAGAACCCCTTAAGCCCCTAAACCCGTATCCTTTAGGGCTTAGGGTTGAATTTAGAGCCCCTAAGCCCCTAAGCCCTTAACCTTGAACCTCTAAACCGTCAACAGTGCTGTCCTCGTTGCAGGATGTGAAGGGAAGAGGGTTGGCTCTCAGAGCCCCCTTAAAGGTTGATCCGTGCCTTGGAGCATGCCAGCCAAGTGTGCTTGAACAAATCGGTCGAGACGTTTAGAGTCCAACCTTCGAGGGAACAACGTGGGTCCAAGTAGAGTTTAGCAGACCCGACTTTAACCTACCAAAACCCACTTTTTGGTGGTTCTTATTATAAGCCCTACGGTGGTATGGACTTTATGGGGACCCTACAAAAAAGTGGGTTCTGGTGGGTTAAGGTACATAAACCCTAAGTAACCTACCTTCTTAGGGATCCTTATCATGATTTCCGTAAAAACATCTTCACAAGAGTTAGTTCTCTAGGGTCACACTGTCCACCCGAAGCCCGGAACACCGTTCACCCCGAGACACTCAAACCCGAACCTATTGGCATTAATATTCGTACTCATGATAGTTTTCAACATGAAGAAAAAACAATACTAATAACAGTGTTGGTAGTATAGGTGTAGCATTAACCCCCTGCCCCCCCCCCCCCCCCCCACACAAGAAACCCAACTTAAGATAGGATGGAAACACTCAAACCTCCTACACCATCAAACCCGAAAGTCCCCCAAAAGCGCAAAAGCCCTCAAGCCCACGAAGCCGTAAAAAGAACCCATACAAGTCAGGGACGCGAAAAGGGCACAGGCAGAAGCATAAGCATTTTATGGGGATGTTCCTACCATATCGGGCTTCATTATGAGGGGGTGTATATGGGATATTCCTATCCTAAGTTTTGCTTTATGCGTTTTTTTTTTTTTTTT
>CAJNDV010034552.1:31627-57584 GCA_905221635.1 Symbiodinium sp. CCMP2456 | reverse complement strand
TAGGGTTTAGGGTTTAGGGAAACCGACATGCTGACCCAGAGATCCTAAGCTAAATCCCGCCAACCCAGGTAGGTAGCTTGGCTCCCCGGTCTTCAAGCTAAAAGGACGCAAAGCCCAACCCCTGAATCCCACTATGCCGAACCCCAAGACCTCAAACTATCTGAAACCCATAGGCACTTTAATCTAAGCCCTGACCTCTACTAAATCCAAGCAAAACCGTGCAAGCCCACAGCCCACCAAGTTTCCCATGCCCCCCCTCGCTCCGCCGCATCGGCGCACCCCTTGCGCAGGGTGGGGTGGCAAGGTCTCATGGAGGCTTTAAGTATAGGGGCCTTAATAATTAGAATAGGGTTTCGGTGTATAATTATATAATACCATAATTATGATAAGGAGCCCCCTAAATAGTATTGGTAATTATTAAGGCCCCCTATATTTTGTGGCTTTATGAAGGCCTAGTGTGGCTCGAACAGTGATGATGGCTCAGAGTTCAGACTTCAGGGTTCAAAGACCAGGAAACGGGCTTGGGGTTTAGGATTCAGGGTTAGGGCAAAAAACCCCAAACCAAAAAATAAACAGGAAAAACAGCAGCGTGGATAGTTTAAGCAGTCAGACTGGAAGTTTAGGGCTAGAGACTATGCTCTACTCGGAATCTCAAGCGACCCAGGAATTGGGCTTGAACTTGAGGGCACTACCGAGGTTATGATCGAGTCATTGGGGCGGGGATTAACCCAAGGGGTGCGTAGAATGAGTTTAGGGTTTAGGGCTTACCGGGTTTAGTTTAGGGTTTAGGGTTGAGGGCTTAGGTTTTAGGGTTGAGGGGTAGGGATTTACCTATCTAGTATCTGCCGTGGCCTTCGAGATACTTCAAGCTTTTTGTGTTCTCGGGTTCTAGTGTTACATGTTCCTAGCAACTGCCTCTGCTGCCTCCAGAAACCTTGGAGTGGGGAAGAGTCAGAAGAGCATGCTTGAACATCCCCAACCGTTCAAGTTAGGCTATAACACCACCCCTTGAAACCAAAGCATACCCTAAATCGTGAAACCTAACTGGTGCATAGATCCTTTGCGGTAGGTCGGTGTTTGAAGTTTGAGCGTTGGCAATGCTTGCCTTTGGGATGACAGCCTTGGGCTTCGCACTGATAGCTGGGTCACTGGTACACCTAAAACCCAAACCCTCAACGTAAACCCAAAGCTACAGCTATGACATGACTTTACAAGTATAGTTAAGCGTCCGACCTGGACAGAACTGTCTGTGGAAGCGCGGCTTACTTCCCAAGTTTTGGCTGTAGGCAACAGAAACCCTAGACCCAAACTGCGAATCACTAAACGAAAGCGCCTGCCGCGATCGAAACCCGTAAACCTAAACCCTAAACCCCAAACCTGAGCCCAAGCACCCTCTAAACCCTAAACCTTGAACCTTAAACCCCAAACCCTAAAGCAGCACTCGAACCCCAGAGCCTAAAGCGCTAAAAAAAAAATCCTTTAAACCCTAAACCACCCCCCACAACAAAAAAAAAAAAAACTCCCCAACAAGCCAGAGGAATAAAGCTTAAACTTTCAGATTCCTGCCAAGTTAAAAGAACTTTATTAAAAAAGTGGAAAGGTTGGGCATGGGGGAACTAAGATAAACGACCGCGAAAAACCAAACCCTCTAAGCCGTAAACCCCCCAAAAATAGGGTTTAGGGTTAGATTTCAGGGTTTAGAGTTTAGGGTTTAGGGTTAGGGTTAAAGGTTAAGGAACTCTTAAAGGAACCTCATAGTACCCTTTGAGAGGAACCCGAAACTCCAAACACTGAAAATGAAACCCGCCATCTGAAAGGGTTTAGGGTTTAGGGTTTAGGGTTTAGGGTTTAGGTGCAGATTCTCGAAGCACCCCTAAACCCAAACATTAAACCCACCCAATCCCAAACCCCTAAATCCTAAACCAACCTCGCAGCTCGTTGGGCAGTAGGACGGCATCGGATCCTCTTAGCTCCATGGACTCTACAGTTTCGGTAGGTAGGTACCATTAAACTACCATAACCCGACATCACTGTACGTTCTTCATACAAGCCCCAATGGTCCTGGGGTCGGGGCTTCAAAACCTATGCTCTAAAACCTTGCAGTCTGACAGCCAAAAAAACGTAACATCAAGCCCTCACTTGGCTCCATGTTCCCATCTAGTATATACTTGGGCCCTTAAAGGGGGTGCCTGTATTGGTACTTTAGGGCCAATGTATATACTATACATGGAGCCTAAAGAGATCCCTTAAAGGATCCTTTCAAGTATCCCTTTAACGGAACCTTTTATACAGGAACCCTTTGAGGGGGAGACTGGAAAGGCTTTTCATAGGTGTTGGGCTCCAGGTTGGGTGACGTCGCCGAAGAAAAGTTCAGGCTTAGGGTGCGTCAAAAGGATCCAGAAATCTCCTGGGGCGAGGAGGCCTTCCCTAAACCCTGCCTTAACCCACCGAAACCTACTGTTTTTGTAGGGTCCCTATAAATTCTATTCTTGGGTTCATAAGCTTAAAGTATGCTAAACCTCAAACCACGTTGAGCTTCAGCAGATATGGGCTTCGGGTTTGGGGGCTTTCGGCGGCTTTCGTACCTATCTCTGGGATTTGCCACACCTCGCGACGATAAGGATGGCCGAATGTAGAGGCCGTAAGAATTAGAATAGGGTTTGGAGGGGCTCCTTCAAAAATCTATAGTGGTTGTAGTATAATTTACCCCGAAACCCTATTTTAAATGTTAAGGCCCCTACGTTACAGCAGGACCCGAAGTGAGGCGCGCCGGGGGCCAGAACTCCTATCATAGGGATCTAAGTTATTGTAACCGTACTAAGGAGCGCAAAAGGAGGAGTGATTGCAATAGGTGCTGGGGTACATTCAGTCTCAACTATGTCAGAACTACACGGGAATTGCTGTTGCGAAATTTCAAACTTCTATATTACAGCTCAATTCAAGGCTCGGAATGTTTCCTTATAAGTTCTAAAAAGCTCTGGATTTTAGGAACCCTTACAAGGTACCCTTCTTTAGACTCTAGACAAACCGCCTACTCCAAATAAGCGGCTCCACCTGTCTTCACGTGGACCCGACATCTTAAGGATTTACTATAGAAGCCTAAATAATTACCACTACTAGTTTTTTTTGGGGTGGTTCCCTATTGCAAAAAAGTATAATGGGCCCCAAAACCCTAATCTAATTATTAAGGCCCCTATATTAGGATTTAGGGTTTAAGCCATTCCTAGACCCCAAGAAACCTAGATCTTAGGGGGTTAGTTTCTTGGCTCTTCGAAGGGCACCATGAAAAACACAAATCTCGGTGATTGCTGTAGGTTTGTATTGACGCAACTGCTCGCCTGTCCTAGGAAACGCAATCCCAGGTGTTTGAACAGCAGCTTGACTCCTAAACCTTAACTTAAAACCCCAAATCCTAAACCCCTAAACCCCTAAACCCTAAACCCCTAAACTCTAAACCCCCTAATCCCTAAACCCCTAAACCCTAACCCTAAAGTCTGGACCAGAAGAAACGCTCTAATCCATGGAAACTTGCAGCTGTCCTCATACCCAAAACCGAAAGCCGTGCCTCAAGGGTCCGCTAGGATGTAGGGCCTATACTTCGAGGGTCTTGGGACTTAGTAACTAGGATTATAAACAAGGTATCTAGGGTGGTAAGTGCTTATATGTAACTGCAGTTAGGGTGCTTCTAACCCTACTTACTAAGTCCCGGGACCCTCCAAGTAGGGTTTAGGGTTTAGGGAGGGGGGACCCTTGGCTGCTTCCCTTAACCCGAAACCAAGACACAAAATGCATCTAAACCCTAAACCCTAAACCCTAAACCCTAAACCCTAAACCCTAAACCCTAAACCCTAAGCCGACGTATCCTCAAGTACAGATCTGAAATCCCAGATCCCAGATGCGAGGGTGTCACAGCCGCAGGTCTGCGGGCAGAGGTAAGCCAGCGGCCGGTACATCAAGTCGCTCCCTGCGGGCGTAAGGGTTAAAGTTTAAAGTGTGGGGCTTCGGGAACTGAGCTTTCAGCTGGGGCAACGTCAAGCTAAACGTAGGTCTTCTAGGGTTCAGGAAACCCCTAAACCCCAAACCCTCATAAAGGCCACCGAAATTCAAACAGCAATCCCAAAAGCCCTTGAACAACATATGCGGTACAAGAGACAGGACTATCTAGACAAAAAGACAACAAAAATCCTCAACAAAAACCGGAGCCCTTCCGAAATGCCCCCTTAACTGACTGCAACGGCCTGGGGAGCGGAGGGGGAAATCACACTTGCTAAACTCTAAACCCTGAAATTCTGGGACCCTACGCCCTGCTAGTTGGGCACTTGAGGGAGCACTGAACCCCAAAGAGTCCTAAGTCCCTACATGGTGGAAAACGGCTTCTATAGAAGGAATTGCTATTGTGGTTTGGTTAAGCATACCCACATAGAGAGGTGCCTAGGACCTCGTGGGTACAGATCCCAAAGACCATTCCCCCCCAACCCCAAGCCCACGTGGCCTTCACACCATGTGTTTCGCAACAGCGGGTCGATTCCGTTCCGCTCCGTAATGCCTCGCATAGACTCCGCTGCACACGTAGCCCCTGGATCCTCAACAACGAAGAAACACACTAAACCCTACACCGGAATTCTCAACAGTTGAGACTCAAAGTCAAGTCTATCAGTGGTGAGTGGAAGGAAATGGTGAACAAACCCTACCTTAAGCTACCATATCAGAGTTTTTGCAGGTTCTTGTTGTAAACCCGAATAGGGTATTTATAGGGACCGTACAAAAAAAGTAGGTTTTGGTAGGTTTTGGTAGGTTAAGGTAGATCGAAGGCCACGGAGCTCATCTCAATCCAAGACATTGGAGGCTGAATTGTGGACTCTTCTGTCACGGTTTAGTGTTTAGGGTTTAGGGTTTAGGGTTTAGGGTCTCAAAACTCGAAACCCTAAACTCAAAACTCTTGGCTCTTAAACCCTATAACCTCTCAATGCCCTATAAAAGCCCTTTGTAGTACTGGTTCAAAAAAACCCTTCAAGGAATCTTTACACAGGAACCCGATAAAGCCGTATAAGACCCCAAATGCCTGGATCCCGTAGAGAAACCCATCCTTCAATGAACCCTCAGAGGAACCCCGAACCGTGCTTCTGGCAACATGGGGGGCACACCACAAGGGAAAAGACCATCCATGACGTGAGCCAGCCAGTCCTGAAACCCGAAAGCTGTCAATTCTAAACCGCACAGTTCCAGCTGCAAGCTTTTAGGGTTTAGGGTTTAGGAATTCTAAACCGCACAGATGCAGCTTTAATCTTTTCGGGTTTAGGATTTAGGAATTCTAAACCGCACAAGTTCGGGTATAAGCTTTACGGTTTAGGGTTTAGGAACTCTAAGCCGCACAGTTTAACGTCTTTAAGCTTTCCTGGTTTAAGCATCTAAACCGGAGGGTTTAGGGGTCTCAGGGCTGAGGTTAAGGGTTCAGGCTTTGGGGCAGGGCCTTGGGTTAAGGGTTTAGGGTTGAGGGTTTAGGGCTTCGGGTCTAGGGTTTAGGGTTTGGGGTTGAGGGTTTAGGGTCTACCTTCAGCTACCATAGCAGACTTTTTTCTAGGTCATGATTGTAAACCTTAGTAGGAGATTTATAAGGACCCTACAAAAAAATAGGTTTTGGTAGGTTAAGGTAAGGTTTAGAGCTTAACCTCTGAGCCGGACCTCAACCCTGAACCTTGAACGAAGACCCTGAATCTTTGGGGTTCTTCTGGTTGGGCTTTTGGGGTGTAGGGTTTAGGGGTTTAGGGCTTAAGGGCTTAGGGTTTACGGGTTTAGGGGTTTTAGGGTTTTAAGGGTTTAGGGTAGAGTTTAGGGTTTCGGGGTTTAGAGTTTAGGGCTTCGCAGTTTAGGGCTAAGCTCCCCGGCGATATAGAAGCCTCTGCAACTAGAATCGGGTTTTTGGTGTCTACGACTATATGTAAATAATGGGGGGGGGGGGCCAAGTTGTGTAGAAATATTCGACTTCTATATTCACCTCTTAATACAAAATGAGGGTACCCATTCCCCCAACAGAAAGGGTCTGTGGGCCTTACCGAACGCCAAACCTGGCCAAAAGCATCACCTGCCTGCACAGCCTTGTTCTTTCACGTTCCGGATGAAGTCTGGTAGCCAGGAGAGACCTTTCACGGCAACCCTAAACCCTAAACCCTAAACCCTAAAGCGCTAAACCCTAAAGCCCACAACCCTAAACCCTTAAAACCCTAAATCCTGCACCCTAAAACCTTAAACAGTTGCTGTCAAAGGAACTCTCTTTCACCGCTCTTTTTGGTTTGGGGAAGGTCAAAGGTCTAGGATGAGGATGGTCAGAGTTTTGGAACGACTGATTTGGGGTTTAGGGTTTAGGGTTTCAGGTTTAGGGTTTAAGGTTCAGGGTTTAGAGGTTAGGGCTGTTCTGACCTGTGTTAACCAACCCTAAACCCTACACACTAAACCCAGAAAACGCAAAGCAACAACCTTTTCGGCTCGGTAGTTTTGGGCTCGCGAATTGAAGTTCGGGTATCCAGGACTGCCCTTGACACACACACCCACAGAGACACACCTTCAATCTTTTATTTCGGGGCCTGAATAATTCAAAAAAGGTTTGGGGGGTCCTCCTTTATATTATAGTTATAATAAGGAAGCCCCGAAATAATGTAGGTAATTATTGAGGCCCCGAAAGAAAAACCTACACCTTCAATTCACCCGAACCTTAATCCTGAACCTGGGCAATGCAGTAACCAGCGAGAAACACATTTAAACCCCTAGTATGCTCCCTTTAAGGAATAAGTCCAGGAAACAGCCGTAAAGCATGGTGCTCCAAAGCCCAGTTATCCATGACCTCACACCCGCTTTCCTGATGTGCGACCCAGCTGCTGGTTTGTGACAGGAGGTCTGTCCTGGGTTCGCTAAACCCTAAACCCTAAACCTTGTTCGCTTTGACTTTTTGCGGGCTTCTCAAGGATTTCTCAAAATTGCTCTTCGGTTTAGAGGGTTTCGGATGCTGTTGGGTTTCAGGGTTTAGGGGGTTGGTCTGGTTTAGGGTTTAGGGTTTAGGGAATGCTCGCAGACACGATTCTCATAGACCCAGTGAGGAAAGCGTGAATCGCTTTTCTCCAATCGCGGTTTCAGATTTGAAGCCCGAGCCCCTTAAACCCCCAAACCTCTACACCTCAGCCCGGTTTGAAACCATGTGGGATATATAGACCCACTGAGGCAACCCGCAGAACAACCGCTGCCGGAACCCTTTAAGGAACTCTTAAAGGGAACCCTAAACCCCAAAGCCCTAAACCCAAAGCCATGCACCCTAAAACCCTAAACCCTAAAACACAGAAACCAACGCCCCAAACCTAAACCCGTGGTCCGGGATAGGTTAGGGTTTAGGGTTTAGGGTTTAGGGTTTAGGGTTTAGGGTTTAGGGCAATAAGCAGCAATCATGATCCCCCCAAGCCCTAGCCGTAGGATTTGGGGTTGAGGGGTTCAGGGTGTAGGATTAGGGTTGACATAATGTGCAAGGTTTAGTGTAAGGTTCGAAGTTGAGGGCTGAGGGTTTAGATGTTGCGAAATCCCGACTTCACGTGGCCGCCTCACTAAGTTAATATAGGGGCCTCAGTAATTAGAACAGGGTTTTGGGGCCCGTTATACTATAGTTATAATAAGGAACCTCCACAATTGCGTAGGTAATTATTTAGGCCCCTTTGATAGTCATCCTTTTGACATAAATGTCAGGCGCCGTCTGTGCAGTTCAAAGACCAGCCGCTCATCAGTCGTCTTAGCAAGCTTCCTCATCTTAAGTAACATACGGGCCTTAGTAGTTACTTGTAATATTTTGAGGCTCCTTATTATAATTGTAGTAGATTATATTATACCCCAAAACCCTATTCAAGTTATTAGGGCCGCTGCACTACTTCTGCAAGGCGGGGTCAATGAAAGGAGTCGGGCTTTCGGGGTTCCATTCAACAGTTTTAAGAATACAGGGTTTAGGGTTTAGGGATTTCGGGGTACATTGCAGCAGTCTTAAGAATTCAGGGTTTTGGGTTTAGGGCTTTCGGGGTACATTGTAGCAGTCTTCAGATATTAGGGTTTAGGTTTCAGGATTGTAGCAGTCTTAAGAACTCAAGGTTTAGGGTTTAGGTTTCGGGGTACATTATAGCAGGCTTAAGAATACAGGGAATACACGGGGACAATGCTCGACCCTGTACACCCCAAGTAGGTCCTACTCAGACTCATGACGAGGCTGACACAAGGGTCAGGCGTATGCTCCTGAAGCCTTCTATATATATATATATATATATAGATGGGAGTTTCCGAAAACACTGGGTACCTGATTTGGGGGTCCTTATAATAGGGATCCTACTATTTAGGGTACTATATTAGGGTCCCCTATTTTCGGAACCCCCCATATATACATATGTACCAGGCATTCTATACAAGGAGAGCTGGGTTTCTTTGGGTTTCTTCATCAGGAAGCTACATTACCTTTCACCCGTCTGAGAATTTAGTGGAAGTCGGCTTATGAAGGTGTTAGCTGAAGGGCCTCAGAATGCACCTATGCACAAGCTTTGCCCTTGCTTGGGGGACGTTGACCTAGGTTGTAGGCGACAACGTGATATTAGCAGACTTCACGGGTTACACCGTTTAGGTTTAAAAGAGTTTCGGGTCTGGGCTAGTCTAGTTGGCTTGCTTCACCGGCCAGGACGAAGTCACGGAGTAGCTATAGGTTTAGGGTTTAGGGGTTTAGAGTTTAGGGGTTCAGAACTTGGGTGTTTAGGGCTTAGGGTTTGGTGTAGTAGAAGCCCAAAAATTGGAAAACCAATGGCCTCAATCCTTGAGACTGGCCTACAGAGAATCCCAGCACTAGTTGTCCTTGATTCGATTTACAACTTATTGGGGCTTAATTTTTGTTCTGAGAATCATGAACGTCAGGACCCGGATTCGGGGTTGCAGCCTTGAAAGACGTTCTTGGGACGCAGTAATTAGAACTATAGATACAGTGACGACAATTGAAACTACTTAGTTATAAGCTTAGTTAAGGCACTTACATTCTACTATCACCTGACCCATACAAGAGGATTAGGTAGAGGGCTCCAGGTCAAGTGCCTCGGGTGGCCGCTGCAGTGCCGCCAGAGCACTGCAGTTTCAGATTGATGTACGGGACATAGTTGTCCCAGAAGAAGTCCTGAGAAGACGCGCCCGAGCTTAGGGTTTAGGGTTTGGGGTTCAGGGTTTAGGGTTTAGGGTTTAGGGTTTAGGGCTTAGGGTTTAGGGTTTAGGGTTTAGGGCTTAATTAGGGTAAGGACAGTTGTGATTATTAGTGTTACTGTTAAAGAATATCTGCGAAATAGCTATGCATGTGCTAATAATGGCGTTTTTTTAGAACCCTATAATCCTCAGGGTACAAGCACGTAATCATCTTGTATTGGCCTACAAAGCTACGACCCTAAACCCAAGTCAGCTAATGTTCTGTCGTTCGGACCGTTAGGTTCAGCGATGTCGAAGGTCCAGTGTAGGGGCCTTAATAAGTTCAATAGGGTTCTGGGGTATATTATACTATCATTATACTAAGGAACCCCCAAAAATGGTATTCTTCAGGCGCCTAACCTATAGGTTATGGTGTTTAGCCCCGTGGGAGAGCGTAGCTTTAAGGCTCAGCGTTTCAGGGATTCCCTTCCCTTCGCTGTTCAGCTCCCTGGCCCCCCCCCCTTGAACATGCTTCCTCTTTGATTATCATGCTAGGGTTTAGGGTTTGGGGTTCAGGGTTTAGGGGTTAGGGTTTGGGGTGCAGGGCTTCTGCATGTGTGTACATAAACTTTTTATGATGTGTATATATATACACAAGAAAGTGAACTAAAGCTTGCCTGCTCAGTTACTACTGAGCTCTCCATGCCATATAAGAGTGACCCTGATTGAAACAAAAGGCTTTATTGCTGAATGGCCGGGCGGTGGGCCTGGGGTACCCTTAAAAACCCGAAACCCTAAACACGAAACCACGACCACGCCAAACAAAGCCAACCCTAGACATTAGACCCAGAAACCCGAAACCAACAAACAAAAACAGAAACCCCACACCTTAAACGATTCCTTGAAGGAGCCCTGACAGGAACGAACCCAAAAACCTCAGAAAGGGTTCTAATGTTACAGCGATAGACTAGGGCGTTTAGGATTTTTTGTTGGGTTTAGGCTTCAGGGGTTTAGGGTGCAGGTTGTGTGCATTTTTCCACAGCCTGTTGGTCATGGAGAGCTTTGTAGGGTCTTGGGTGCACGCTTCAGGGTTCAGGGTTTAGGTCTTAGAGCTTAGACCCTAAACCCTAAACTTTAAACCCTTAATCCTAAACCCCAAACCCAAACCCCTTAACCCTAAACCCCAAACCCCTTAACCCTAAACCCTAAACCTTAAATTTAGGGGTTTAGGGTGTATGGCTTCGTGTTTCGGACGCCGGCTTGTCGATTAAGAGCTTCGAGCTTGGAGCTCTAAGCTCCGGCAAAGCACCCAACCAAAGAGCTTCGAAGTTTAGGGTTTAGGGTTTAGGGTTTAGGGTTTAGGGTTTAGGGTTTAGGGTTTATATATTAACGGAAACTACAGGTGGGGAGTTTAGGATTTAGGGTTTAGGGTTAGTTTCCGGGTATCTAGGGCTTCTATAAGGCTTCTATAAGGTATATAGGCCTTCTATAAGGCTCCTAGAACAGTAACTACCCACCTGAAAATGTCCTTGACACTATGTCAAAGAAGGGGGCTCAATGATTAGAAATAAGGTTTCTTTAAAGGGCTCCCTAAAGGCTTCTTTAAGGGATCTATAATTAGGGGCCTTAAGAATTTGATGAGGGTTTTGGGGTATATTAATGGGTATATTAATCTATAATTATAATCAAGAACCCCCAATATAATATAGTCAGTTATTAGGGACTTGGTAACAGCTTTGAATAAGGTATCTACACAAAACAGTACGTCTAACACAATTTTTCGGTACGTTGAAGGTACTTGTAACCTTGCTTGCGTCGGCCCGGGATCCTTGCAGTAGAACCCCCTAAACCCCTAAACCCCTAAACCCTAAACCCGAAACCCCGAAAGCCCTAAACCCCTAAACCCCTAAACCCTAAACCCCTCAAGTCCCAAACCTCTAAACCTTAAACCCTAAACCCGAAACCCCGAAAGCCCTAAACCCCTAAACCCTAAACCCCTCAAGTCCCAAACCTCTAAACCTTAAGCCCTAAGCCCTAAACCCGAAACCCCGAAAGCCCTAAACCCCTAAACCCCTAAACCCTGAACCCCTCAAGTCCCAAACCTCTAAACAACCCTAAACCCTAAACCCTAAACCCTAAACCCTAAACCCTAAACCCTAAACCTTAAACCCTAAACCCCAAAAGAAGAGATCCTTCAAGCCAAGCCTCCTTTTGCGGTTTTTAACGGAAACTACAGCAGGGGAGTTTAGGGGTTTAGGGTTTAGGGTTTAGGGTTTAGGGTTTAGGATTTAGGGTTTTGGGGATTTAGGAGTTTAAGGTTTAGGATTTAGGGTTTTAGGGTTTTAGGGGTTTAGGCGTTTACTAACAAAACCTAGTTTTAAGGTAAACCCTGAACGCGGCGATTCGACTAACAATCAGGGTCCTACGTAGAGTAGCCAAGTCAGAGTACACCCGCTATTTGCATGTCAGCTCTATTTTGGTGCAGCTGCTGTGGTTACTTTGGATACAGGATATCTCACTCCACACTGCTACCCTACACCCAAAACCCTACAAGTACAAAAACCTGAAAGCCCTCAAACCCATAAAACCCTAAAGCCCGAACACAACCCCAAAGCCCTAACAACAACTAACTTCCTTAAAACACCACTAAGAACCCTAGACCCTAAACCCTAAACCCTAAACCCTAAACTCTGCGGATGCCAGCGGCCCAGTCTGTCTTCATCTCGGAAAGCTCTCGGTCCTTGTTTTGCGAGGGCCCTTACTGTTGATCATACGGGTTCCCTTTTGGGTTTAGGGTTTAAGGGTTTAGGGTTTAGGGTTTAGGGTTTAGGGTTTAGGGTTTAGGGTTTAGGGTTTAGGGTTTAGGGTTCCTTTTAAGGGTTCCTGTTTAGAGTTCAGGGTTTAGGGTTTAAGGTGCTTGCTTCAGGGTCCTACTTACCTCAGGGCGTTGCTTCAGAGTTTTTATTTTTAGGCCCAGCGACTCGAGAATCGCATGACTAACTGAGGGCTGTTCCTTGAAGTACCTATAGGCTGATACCCTGCCTGTTTTTCCTATAAAACCAATCCTGACCATAAACCGCGCCACCTCTCTTATGCCTATAAGAAGGCACCTGACAGATGCTGAAATCTCTTCCGGGACCTAGGGTTTTTAGACCTAAACCCTAAACCCTAAAGCCTAAACCGGCTGGCTTCAAAGAAGCCGGGATCGGTGATCCACTAGCGGCTTCTTCCCCAAACCGTCCTTCGTCTTGGATAATCCCTAAACCCTAAACCCTAAACCCCTAAACCCTAAACCCTAAACGTGTAGCAACACGGCGACCTAAAGTTGTATGTGCCCCAAGCTGGGCCATGAGAAACCTCCTAGTTGCTCTAAATCACCGGATCCTTTAATTAAGCCTACTTTAGGGTTTAGGGTTTAGGGTTTAGGGTTTACTAAACCTGTCCAGTATCATGGGAAACTTGTGGTAAACCTTTGGGTATATATAGGGAGTAGAGTACCCCCAACAAAGGGTAAAGGCTACCTACTCTACCACTACATCGAACACGGAGAACCATGCAAACAACCCAACCAAGAAAGGTTGAGAGGACGAAAAAGTGGAGCCACTGGATGCGTGTTCTTAAGCACGGGAAACTTAGGTTGGACAAACTTCTTAAACCCTACCCTAACCCCAACAAAAACTACCTTGTTGTAAGGACTTATATAAAGAAACCATAATCAGGAACCCTAAAAAGGTAGGTTCTTTAGGATCCAGGTAAACCCTAAACTCTAAACCCTGACCCATGAACCATAAACTACAAAACATGCATCCCCAAAAAACGGAAGTCTACACTCCGTGGACACTCAAGCCTCTAAAGGAAATTACAGGTAGGGAGTTTAGGGTATACAGTGCTTCTATAAGGCTTCAATAAGGTATATAGACCTTCTATAAGGCTCCTATAACGGTAACTACCCACCTGAAAATGGCCTAGACTCTACTCAGAAAGCCGAGACCGCCAAAGCCAAGACACAAAAGCCCAAGCCCAACCCTACACCCTAAACCCCAAACGCCACACCCTAAACCCCAAACCCCACTCTCTCAACCCCGAACCCCAAACTAAGGCCCTAAACCCTAAACCCTACACCCCAAAACCCCAAACTAAGGCCCGAAACCCTCAACCCCAAACCCCCAACTGAGGCCCTAAACCCTGAACCCCAAACCCCAAACTAAGGCCCTAAACCCTCAACCCCAAACCCCCAGCTGAGGCCCTAAACCCTAAACACCAAACTAAGGCCCTAAACCCTAAACCCGAAACCCCAAACCCCAAACAAAAGGTCTTCGGGACTTCCGCCTCTGGGGTGATACGGCCTGAAGAGTTTAATCCTTACGGGTTTGCAAAAGGGGGGGTTAGGGTTTAGGGTTCAGGGTTTAGGGCTTAGGATTCAGGGTTTAGGGTGTAGGGTTTGGGGTTCAGGGTTTAGGGTTTAGGGCTTAGGATTCAGGGTTTAGGGTTTAGGGTTTGGGGTTCAGGGTTTAGGGTTTAGGGGTTTAGGATTTCGGACACGGGCCCTTTTAACGGGCTTAGGGTTCAAGGGGTTTGGAATAAGGGTCGTTGAAAGGCTATGGAAAGCGTGCTTGAGGGTTCTATCATGAGGGTCTTCACAAGATCTTACATGGTTTTGATACAAAGACCTCAACAAATTAGAATGGGGTTTGGGGGTATATTGAAAATTAAGGGGTTCAGGAGTTCCGGACTCAGGGCGTCGGGCTTGCTTTTTAGGGTTCAGGGTTCGGGGGGTCGTAAGGGTTAACATAAGGTATGAGTTCAGGGTGTTATGGGTTCAGGGTTCATGGTGCGTAGACTTTGTAGGGCGTAGGGTGTAGGGTTTAGTTGGGTTTAGGGTTTAGGGTCTAGGGTTGAGGGGTTGAGGGGTTTAGGGTTTAAGGTTTAGGGCGCACGGTTCAGGGCTTATTGAGTGCTCTGGCGTGCTGGGATAATCGCAGCTGGCGGTCCACACAAGGGTTTCTCCGCATAGACAAGGTGAGCTCAGTCTCGCAGCCAGTGGGACATCCCTCTGCGTTGACCTTCCAGGGCTTTTGCTTAAGCATTGAGAGCTTGCTGGGATGTTCCGAACATCCCATTCTCGCTACTTGTATCACGGATGATGACCCCTAGCCCCTAAACCCCAAACCCAGAGTCGAAAGCAGGATTTTGGCAGTGCAGGTTTCCGGTCCCTTCTTAGGTCCCAAAAATAATATGGCACGCTTCTAGAAAGGACTCTATAAGGGGACCCTGCCCACATGTTTGTTTAGGGATTAAGGCTGTCCTCGGAGACCAGGGTTGACTTCAAGGATCAGAAGACTTTACCAGTAGGTTTATAAGTTATAAGACACCGCGGTTCAGGGTTAAGGGTCTAGGGGTTTAGGGTTTAGGAGGTTATCGAAAGCATAGCCCAATCTCAGATACGTCACCTCGTCACTACGACACGTGATCCCTAAACCCTAAACCCTAAACCCCGTAAGCTTTGGGGATCTGACGCGTTTCAAGGACCCCAGGGTCCCAAGTTTCTAAAAGTCGTATAGTCCAGCGAACAAGAGCAGACGGTTTGGGGTTTAGGGGTTAGGGTTTAGGGTTTAGGGTTTGGGGTTACGAAACAATTCCAAATTAGCTATTAGATACCTGAACCATGCCTGTTTGTTCAACATTACCAAGACCTCGTTCAAAAACCCTGGTTGGAAGCCGACAGGAGCTTTTAAGATTGGGGGGGGCTGTGGACTCCCTAACATGGCCACCATCCTTGGAACCCTTCAGTACTTTGAGGGGTTTAGGGTTTAGGGTTTAGGATGCGTGAGCAGAGAGACTCACCATTCCAACGAGGGGTAAACACCGAGGCTTTTTTAGCATCAAGTGAAAATAGCGCCCATACCTCCGTGCACTCCGCTCGGAGGTTATGAGCCCAAGGGCTCGCGCTAACTCTGCATAATCATGGATCTTCAGGGCAGGCGCCGCCGGGGAACGGATGGTTCAGCTGCCGCGGGAGAGTTTTTAGCGCTTCCAGATGCGGAGAGCGCAGCTGTGCGTCCGAATCAGCAAGTTGACAGCGAGGCTGCTGGCGAGGAACCGTCGGTAGCGATCGTGCAAGCTGGGGAGGGTGTAGGTGCAGCTGTGAATCCATTCTGGAGTGAAAGAATGCAGAACGAAGCGCAGCTTCGGGCAATGAGGCCACAGGGGCTTGCGGAGGCGGAACGGACCACTTCGGCAGCGGACAGTAGCTCCACAGAACTTCGGGTTGATCAGGCTGTAGTGTCGAATCGAACTGGAGATGATGGAGAGATTCAGCCAGTGGATAATTCGCAGGGTGGTTTGCCAGCGGCTTCGGCTTCTGGTGATAACAACGGTGGGGCTACGGGTACGGCATCAAATGGTGGGGCTACGGGTACGGCACCAGGCCCTACGGATCAGGAACGGCCTTCTCCTTCTGAGCGTCCTGGCATGAGGTCGGGGGAGCGCTTAGTAGTAGAGCGTATGAAAGAACTCCTTGAGGATTTGTTCGAACAGAATCGTTTGTTGGTTCACTCCCAAAGGGTGCTTCAGGATAGACTAGATAGGGTTGAAAATGATGCTATGCAATCTGCCACTTCGGGCGGAGAGCGTGAGAATCCAGACGTGGAAGTGCCTGTTGCTCGGGATAGTGTTAGGGATTTCGTGGAGGGCAGCTGGGAACCTAGGGAGTCCGCTTACTTAGGTCGGTTTATTCCCCCAAGTGAGCGTGGATCGTTGGACTATCAGGCAGGAGTCGAGGAAGGCATTCGAAGAGCTACGGAAACCATGCGGACTTCAGGGGGCTCTAGGGTTGAGCGACCTCCGAGTCCACCACCGCCTCCGCCTCCTAGAGATGAACCCCCTACTACTCCCAATGGTACTCGTGTTCCCTCTGGCACCCCTCCTAGGACCCCCACTCCCGTGTTCGGTTCGCCTAACTTGGCCTTGGAGGAAAGAGTGAATCAAGGGGCTCTTGGAGCGGGGACTTGGGAAAGGAATCCCATGGCGCGATCAGCTGAGTGGGCCGATGCGGTCAATCAAGGAACAGTTGTGGGTGACTTTTGGGGTTCAATGGGTCTAGGACTTGGGGGATTGGCAGGCTCTTCAGGTGTCGCAGCCTCTTCAGGGTTGTTTGGCACCTCCGAGTCGGTGTTGGAGTTTACAAGTGCCCAGGGCATGAGGCTTCCCTCTGTAGGTTTGTTTGCTAGCTCAGGGGCTGGGAATCCCGACTTGGGAGGTGGCAACTCGCGTTCCGGGGGAGGAGGGTCAGGAATAGGGTCGCTCGGGCCAGGTCCGGGTACGTACTCTCCTAGAGGAGATGGTAGATCGGCGTTTACACCGGGGGATCGTACCTGGTGGAAGCTTCCATCCTTGCCCGACCCGGGAACGGAAGATGCCTGCATTGCTGTGTCCGATTGGCTAACCCAGATACAACCTATCATGAGTGACTTATCTGAGAAAAGTGGAGCTTGGTGGAAGCGGGTCATGGAAGTGGCCCAAAGTGCTTATCTGAGATGGCAACAGGCAGGACCGTTGGAGAAGTCCCTCATTGTCTGTGAAACCCCCTCTGACCTAGTTGATCCGCGCCTGTCGAGGTTAGAGGCTAGAGCTTTAGGTATGATCATGGAAAGTCTTCCGGGACGCATCAAGGATGAGCTTGTAGTAACGAAAGCTCTGACGAGCACGAATGCTATCTTTAGGATCCTTTTAGCTTTTCAGCCAGGTGGGTTGGGGGAAAGGCAGAAGCTGATTTCCAATCTTCAGGAACCAGGGGTTGCTACCAGCGCGCGTCATTGTTCGGACCAGTTGCGTAGGTGGCATCGCTGGTTGAGTCGCTCGCAGGACCTCGGAGTCAATCCGCCGGACCCGGCAATTTTGTTAGCTGGCTTGGATCGGCTCAGTCAGGGAATCATTACTGCTAACCCTCAGTTGGGGTTCCGATGTAACATTTCAAGGACGCAACACCAGTTGGACTTCAATCCCACTGTCACTTCGGTTATGGCTTACGCCAGGCTGTTGCAGGCCGAGATGGAAACACTTGCTTTGTCATGTGTAGACCCAGACACAGAGGAGACCCCAAAACTCACCAAAAAGCAAAGGGCAGCGGCGCTGAGGAAAGAGCAACCTGGTGCAAAGGCTGCGGCCAAGGGAGGAAACGCGGATGCAAGTCAGTCGGGAGGAGACGGTGGCCAAGCATCATCCACGACCACGGGTAAGGGTGGTCAAGGCGGTGGTAAATCCAACCCAGATGGCACCAATGGTGGTGGAGGAAAGGGAGGCGGATCAAAAGGTCCTTGCCGTTTTTACTCCATGAAAGGGGGATGCAAAATGGGTCGCAATTGCTGGTCTTATCACGACTTTGGGAAGGCCTCGTCCGAGTCTCGATGTTTCAACTGTGGTGCTCTCGACCATAGAGCAGAGACGTGTACTCGTCCCAAGGAGAGGCGTGCAGGTAAGGGCGAGGAGGCAGCTCCTCGGGGGGAGTCAGGCTCGGGTACTGGAACGGCAAATGCCGGGGTAAAAGGAAATGCTGGCAATCCCAAGGGAATGAATGCTCGACCCGACTCTAAGGGCACGCAGGTTCGGCAGGTGACTGCTGATGAAGTTTCTGGAAGTTCTGGGGGTGCAACAGGAGATGGGCCTCAGGTTGCGAAGGCGACAGAGACCTCGTCTCAGGAGCTGATTGCTGAGGCGACTAAACTCTTGAAAGGGTTCAGAATTGCGGCTGCTCGGGTCATAGAGCCAGGGGACTCAGAGGGTCTTGAAGGTTTCGCTCGAGGGTCACCGCTCGGTGAAGAGCCGTGCTACGTAACCAAAGTGGTGAAGGATCCTCCAAAAGGTTCCCGAGGCCTCCTTGATGGAGGAGCTACAAACTCTTTGCGCACTGCCCGAAGTGATGAGGAGCTTCAGGGCTGTGTGAAAACGCAAGTGTCCCTGGCTCTTGGCCATGTAGATCTTCTGCTTACCCCAGTTGGTACGTTGATTTCCGCCGAAAAGGTTTCTCCTATTGTTCCCATGGGAGTGTTAGCCGCTGAACTTGGGTGCAAGGTTCATTGGGAAGGGGAAGTGTGTAAAGTTGTGCACCCGAAACGGGGACGTCTTCCTATTGTCATGGTGAATAGGTGCCCTGAGCTGTGTTCCCAGATCACAGAGGAATTGATTGCAGAGATCGAGGATAAGCGGGCTCTGATGTTGCATCGCGCCTTGCGCCTGAAGGCCATGGGTTGTGGAACCGTTGATCCCAGTTCAGATAGTCATACCCCAGTAGAAGACATGTTGCAATGGCTGCGGAAACTCAGTCCAGACTGTCCTGAAGGGATCCTCGCGCGGGTGCCTCCAGCTTGGAAGGGCGATCTTTGTGGTGACGATGTTCCCTTTAATCGAAGGGTACGTCGAGCGGTTGATAGAGCGGATAAAGTTGTCATCCATTTGTTTTCTGGGAAGACTAAAGCTCATGACTTTGGAAACGTGCCTAGTTCTGTGTACATTCTCTCCATTGATCTGGAACGTGGTGCAGACATCTTGGTAGATGGGATGTATCAGTATCTGTTGGACCTGTGTGCTTCAGGAAAGGTTCTAGCAGTTGTGGGTGGGCCTCCTTGTGCTACATTCTCCATCTTGAGAGAAAGAGGTCAACAAGATGGCGGTCCCAAAGTGTTGCGAGACCGAAGTGGAATAGGACGTTTTGGTACGCAGAAGCGGCCTCTGCATCGGGGGGAGAGTAGGCTCGTGGATGATCACACTGTCATGGTCTTTCGCATGTTCCTTTTGCATCATGTAGCTCACGAGGCCTCTGAAGAAGGTGTTTTGTTCGTCCTTGAAAATCCCATGGACCCTCAAGAGTATCTTCAGGATGGAAAGGAACATGTTAGTTTGTGGGCGTGGCCTGAGGTTCGCTTTCTGGAACGTGAAAAGGGTATGTTGCGGACATCGTTCTCACAAAAGCCTCTTGGCCACCCAGTGGTCAAACCCACAACACTGTTGATCAATGATTGGAGCCTTTACTTGGAATTGCATGGTCAGCACTGTGCTTCGGTAGCATCGCCGATGGAACAGCATTCAGATTTGCGAGAGCGGTTGCATTTGTCCAAAACGTGGGCAAAGTGGGCTAAGGGTCTCACTCAGGCCCTAGGGCGTGCCATAGCTAAGTGGGCTGCTACTCCGGCTTTGGAACGTCAGCGGATCATGCAGGCGGAGCAAGCCCATGTACGGACATTGTCTAAGAATGACCTTGCCTTTATAGAACACTGTGAGCGGGATCATCTTGGCTATCGTAGGGATTGTAAAACATGTTTGGCATCTAGTATCAGATCTCACAATCACTTGCGCCAACGCTACCAGCATCGGAATGCTTTTTCCTTGAACATTGATCTCATAGGTCCTCTGACCGCAGGGGAAGATCAGCTGGGGACAGCAAGGCATTTGTTGGTTGGCGTTCTAGGTGTCCCTCTGTTTAAACATGGTAAGCCCCAACCCTGTAGTAGCCCAGATGTTGAGGATCACCCTATCCCCGCTCAATGGGCAGATGAGGACGTCGAAGGTCCCTTTCCGGAAGGCCATAAGGATTTGTTTGAAGAGGGCCCTGAACCCTCAGCCGAGGAGGATCAAGCTTCCGGTTTGGACCCAGCCTGGGAGGAAAGGGCTAAGCAGTGGAACGATCGTTGGAAAGCCATCATAAGTGAACTTACTGAACCTGTTGAAGTGGTTCCTTTGATCTTTGTTGAGCCCATTGCTAGCAAGCGAGCTGTGACTACCTTGCGCGGTCTTCAGCGCATGTATACCAGGATTCGCCTTTTGAACTATACGGTGCGTAGGATTCATTCAGATTCCGGTAGGGAGTTCGCAAATGCTTTGTTGGAGAAGTGGGCTCTTTCCAGAGATATCGCCCTAACTGCCAGTATTCCGTCGGATCCACGTAGCAACGGTAGGGTTGAGGGGTTTGTAGGTCGGTGTAAAGCAGGGATTAGAGGGCTTCTCGTTCAGAGTGGTTTGCCGCATAAATGTTGGCCTCATTTGGCCAGGCAGTGGGGAGAGCAAAAGCTCAGATGGGCATTGGACAAGTTAGGAGCGGAAACCCCCAAGCGAGACTTGGTTCCTGCAGGCACCCTGGTGACAGTTAAGAAGCGAGAGTGGAGCCGCAAAACCCCATGGAGTAGTAAAGCTGTGCAAGGTACTGCGGTGGCCCCTTCTATTCGAGTCCCCAATGCCACTGTCATCAGAATTCAAGAAGACGATGACGTTCGTTTGTATGTGGCTCCTGTAGTTTACACACATGTGAAAGAACCTGTCAGATTTGTGGGCACCGCCCATTCCGCAGACCTTCTTGACGACCTTCCCGCACCATCCCGCAGGGTATTTGGAAAAAATCCGGGTGTTCTTGTTCCCGGACGTGGCGTTGTACCACGGGGGGCGGCGAACGCTCAGGATGCTGGTGCTGATGCTCATGAGTCGGCGAATGCTCAGGATGCTGCTCTGCTTATTGGGGGGCAAGTTGATGCCGGAGCGAGCTCCGGGGGGGAGTCGGCGCTTTGTGGTGGTGCGAGAGGAAGTGGATTAGATGAGAGCGAAAGGGTTAGAGGGCTCGAGGAAGCTCCCAGGGAGGAAGATCAAGGGGTGAGTCTTGCGAATGGGCTGGGATTGTCCAAAGCAGTGCCGATAGAGGTCTCTAAGGGGTATGTCCAGAAGGGTTTAAACCTCAAACCGAGTGAGTTGCTGGCGTTGGACGCTTGGACTCCCGAACAAACAGAAAGGTATGCTGCTCATTTGCTCTCGCTCGATCGACCTCCGCAGCGTAGAGAAATCGAGGACGTTCTTCAACGTGCTCTGCAGGACTTTAAGGCCAAATCACGGGCAGTTGACGTGACAGCAAGGGTTTGTGGTGCCAGGGGTTGGACTCTTGGTTTCTACGTGTACGGCAACAAAGTTGGTTTGACCTCGCGCACTAGGCAAATGCCTAACGTAGTTAAGCTGCTAAACAAGTATTTGAAGTCACTGATACCCTCGGAGGATGCTCCAGCCACTTGGGCAGCGTTGAGGGTCACTTTGGACATGCAGGCCTGTCCTCACAGAGATAGGAACATGAAAGGTTCTAGGAATTGGCTGGTTCCCATAAGTCGGTTTGGCCGGGGTCGATTGTGGCTTGCTGAGGACCAAGGTCAGGGTGTTGATGGCTCGTCTCCAGACGTTGTGGAGTGGAATGGTTGTAGTGGACGGTTCATTTGTGGGGATGAGTGTACAAAAGGGGTTTGGTTTGACCCGAGTAGGCCTCATGCAGTTGAGCAGGCGGATGGAACCCGCATTGTGATAGTTGCCTACACGCCCCGACGTCTTTGTAAAGGTCAGTCTCAGGACTTGGCAGCGCTTAAAGAGTTGGGCTTCAGTTTGCCAGAGAGTGTTGAGTTGCCTCAAATGTTGCCTGTCGTCAATGCTCAGTTTGGTAGAGGCCCCGAGTGCTTTGATATAAGTACCGATTCCGAGGATGAGTCAGTCCCGGGGGAGTGGACAGAGACAGGGGAGCCAAAGCATGTAGACGAGCGTGTTGGTCGCATGGTGCAGTTGGAGCGTGAGGAACGTAAGGCCCTTGTTGAAGAGTTGGATCGTGGCTTGTCTTGCGTGACGCCTGGTTTGCTTGCAGAGCTTGGTGAGGACTTGACATTGATGAAGCTGCTTCAAGAGCATGATGCGTGTGAGCGTGAGGTTGAGCTTGGTTGTTCGTCACTTGCGTTGCATCGCCTAAGGTCCGTTGAACGTGAGCTTGAAGACTTGTGGTGTGAAGCAGAAAAAAGCGGACTTCCACAGGTGAGGGCAGTTAAAGTGAACTCTGAGCCTCTTGGCCAGACGGCCTCAGCTTTGCCCGAGGAACCTTCAAATGTGGAGGGTCCGTTACATGACTTGAGGGATGGCTCAGTTCCGGGGGAGCTATCGCAGTTGGTGCATCCTAATTTCGGTTTAGACACTCCCGAATTGGTTGGGAAGGGTGCTCAGCCGACCCCAGGTGCTCTTCTGCAGACTCGAATAGTTCCACAGGCAGAAATTTGGCAAAACATAGAGGACTGGCGCCAACCTCTCACGGATGAAGTGGTTGCTTTAAAAAACGTCCATCGAGCAGTCTGGGCCATTGGGCCCGAAGAACTCAAAAGGCTCGAGCAGCTTGCTGTTGTCTCAGTAATCCCTGCAAAAGGGGTCTTTACTCAGAAGCCCATAACAAATCGCTTGAGGGCTCGTATAGTGGGGTGTGGGAACTTCCTGGAGAGTGATGCTCCCGCTGAGGATGCGGCGAAGGGCATGTGTCGATCGCAAGAACTTTACGCAGGAGGGGTTGATGGCGTCAGCGTGCGACTTCAAACTGGCGTTGCCGCGATAAATGGTTGGGGCAATGCAGTCCTAGACATTAAGACGGCGTTCCTTGGAGCGCCGCTCTATCAGGATAATCAAGGACATGCGTTGCTTTCTCCCAGTGACTTTGAATCTGGCAATCTTGACTTCGAAGTGTTGGTAAAAAAGTTGCGAGCCGTGCAAGGGGATAAGGTGAAGATTGTGGTGGTTTCCCCCCCCAAAGTCTTAGTGAGACTCGGACTAATCGGGGAAGCCGAGAAGTGGCTAGTGGTTAAGGCTCTGTACGGCCTCGCAGAGGCCCCACGCAGATGGAGTATGCATCGTGACCTTCTACTTCGCCAGATGTTTTGGGAGGATGCTGGACGTCGCTTTTCTTTGGTTCAGTGCGAGGCAGACGCCAACCTCTGGCGTGTGGTCAGCGTGCAGCAGCCTGAGAGCACTCAGGACGTAGACGCATCCTCTAATAAGCCCGTTCTTGGGACTTCCACCTCAAATCCCCATCAGGAAGACGAGGGTCCCAAGCTTCACGGCCTTCTTGGAGTATATGTTGACGACATGCTTATCACCGCAGACGGCGCTACCACCGACAGTTTGATCAGAGAGTTGCGGGCCATATGGTCGACTTCAGAACCAGAGGTTGCTGAGGTTGGAAGGCCGGTTCGGTTCTGTGGTTTCAACCTTCATCGGTTGACGGGGGGTGGGTATCTTCTCAATCAAGAGGATTATGTCCAGGATTTGCTTCAGAGGTTTTCGGACATAGAGGGCACGTCGGATGTGCCTTGCCTTAAGGAAGAGGAACCAGAGCCGGAGTCACCTAATCCTAGACAGTTGAAAAGAGCACAGGCTCTTACCGGAGCCCTTCAATGGATCACCACCAGGTCTAGGCCAGATATCTGTTTTGCCGTGAACAAGACCGCTCAGTTGATGTCGAGGTTTCCCTCTTATGCGACTAGGTACGCGGAGAACATTATAAAGTATCTTAGGGCCACTCCTAAGTTGGGTTTGGTGTTTAGACCATTAGACGATCAAACACGATTTGGAAAATGTGAGGAGCTGACGGCACCGCGCTCATCTGGGCTACTAGAGGTCTTTGCTGATGCTTCCTTTGGTCCGAACTCTTCGAAATCACAGACTGGCATCATAGCTGTTTTCTGTGGATCCGTGGTGGCATGGTCAAGTCATAGACAGTCTACTACGGCCCAAAGCAGCGCTGAAGCTGAGATGTACAGTAGCTTGGATGGGGTGTTGATGATTGAAGTTTTGGAAAGTCTTGCAGCGGAAATTTCCACGACGGCCTTGAGAAAGCTGTTATACAGTGACAGTATGGGCTGTGTGAGTCTTTTTAGTGCACCAGCAGGTGTCTGGAGGACTAGACATCTTAGACTAAAAGCTAAGTCTGGCCGTGAGAAGCTGGAAAATCAAGCTTTTGAGATGCGCCATTTGGCAGGAAGGTACATGCTTGCAGATGTTGCGACGAAATCCTTGCAGGGGCAAAGACATCGTGAACTGTTGAGCCTTCTAGAAATGAGGGATCCTGAAAGCTTTGAGGCGCCCTTGGAAGTTCGCAAAGTTTGTGGTGAAGGCTTGCTTTCTCACTCAAGTTCCTCCTGTAGGAAAGGTAAGGTGCATGAAGCCATGGGCGTGAAGCTGTTGGTGTCTTCTGTGTTGCTTGCTACAGCGGCGGCCAAGCTTGTCATTACCATTGAAGGCAGCGGTGATGAAGATCGATTGGCCAAAATCCTGTTGGCGGTGAGCATGTTGTTGGCGACTGTGGCAGGCTACCTGCTACGAAAGTGGTGTGCTGAAAAGCGAGTTGAAGGGCCCGATGATCCATCAGAGGTGAGGTCCTTGAGAGTCTCTATGCTGAGAGAGCCAGAAGAAGATCAATGGTCAGTGGTTGAAAGTACTGCTGGCGGTCGAGGAGAGCCGGAAGAAGCAGTGTTCCCTGAAGCTAGGACCCTAGGCTCTTACCTCACCCGTAGGCGCACCCTAGCACCCACGGCGGAGGTCGGAGGTGGAACTAAAGTAGTGGACGAAATCTCTGGCTTGCGAGAACCGCTAGCTCCCGAAAACTCTGGCTTGCGAGAATCGTCAGCTCACGAACTCTCTGGCTTGCGAGAATCGTCAGCTCATGAACTCTCTGGCTTGCGAGAATCGGTTGCTCATGATGGAAAAGTGATACAGGCCACATCGTTCGGCTCACAACAGGTTGGACGCAAGAAGGATGAGTGGGTCATCGACCATGATCGGTCCGTTCTTATTCGGTTTCACAGCTGTTCGAGGCTGTACCTGCTGGATCCGAGGAAGTTGAAGCTTCCAGACCAGTGCCAAGTTTCCCAGCTTTCAGGGCGCAGACGCTCCTTCGTCGAGTATGTGGACGGCTCCGTCCCTGAGAGCGAGATCATCAATGATGACTTTGGCGGCATTAGGTCCAGAAAGCTAACCAGAAACTGGGTTGGAAGAACCGAATTTGAAATCCGCACAGCAGTGGGCTGCCGCTTGGCGCCTGAGTGATGATCAAGAGCTTGTGAACTTTAAGTTGAAGAAGAACAGTTTGTTCTGCGCTTATGGGGTCAACGAAGAGAGTTCCCATGGGAAGCGTTACGGATCAAAAGCCTTGAGCCTGGATAAACAGTCCAGAAAATTTTGGTTGCACATCAGTGCTGAAGGCCATTGAGCCTCTTTTGAGCCGCTTCAAAGAAGCTTGAGAGAAATGAGCTTTGCTCATTTGGGGGAGTGCGTGAGCAGAGAGACTCACCATTCCAACGAGGGGTAAACACCGAGGCTTTTTTAGCATCAAGTGAAAATAGCGCCCATACCTCCGTGCACTCCGCTCGGATAGGGTTTAGGGTTGAGGATCAAGGGACTAGGTAAATAAGGTTACAAGCACCCTAGTTGGGGTTATCAGTAGTTCTAGCTTCTAATTAGAGTTACCTTCTCTATAACCCGAGTTACTACGTCCCATGATCCACCAAGTAATTCCTTGTGAACCAAGACCTCAATCCCGAACAGCAACCCATATAACACCCTCGGAATAGAACCCTCCCTGAAGCAACACAATACGGCCGCCCTTCCGACCATCCTACGTCAATATCCCAGGCCCCTAAACCCTAAACCCTAAACCCTAAACCTTAAACCCTAAACCCCAAACCCCAAACCCTTGCAAGCCCTGTTCAGAACCTGCAGGCCCCTTGCTTAAGCCAATCTTCCGGCCCAAAGCCCTTGTCAAAAGAACTCTTAAACAGAATCCTAAACCCTGAGCCCTAAACCCGATACCCTAAACCCTAAACCCTGAACCGTAAATCCTAAACCCTAAACCCTATACCCTAAACCCTAAACCCTAAACCCTATACCCGAAGCCTCCCTTCCCTTGAAGCAGCCCTTAGAGCCTTCAAGGGAACCCTAGGGCCCTAGGGTTTAGGGT
>CAJNDV010034551.1:8934-19676 GCA_905221635.1 Symbiodinium sp. CCMP2456 | reverse complement strand
GGGTTTAGGGGTTTACGGGTTGTGGGTTTACGGTGTTTCGACTTGCAAGGTTTAGGGTTTAGGGGTTTAGGGTTTAGGGTTTACGGTGTTTCGACCTGCAAGGTTTAGGGTTTAGGGGTTGCGGGTCGTTTGTTTACGGTGTTTCGACCTGCAAGGTTTGGGGTTTAGGGGTTTACGGGTTGTGGGTTTAGGGTGTTTCGACCTGCAAGGTTTAGGGTTTAGGGGTTTACGGGTTGTGGGTTTAGGGGTTTAGGGTTTGGGGTTTAGGATTTAGGGTTTAGTGTTGTTACGACTTCGGGATCTTTAGCTACAGCTTAGGGTTTAGGGCTTTTGAGCTTTTGCATTTCGAAACCGCCTTTTCCAGATCTTCAGGGCAGAGCGCGAAGGCCAAGGAGGTTCCCCGTAAACTCCAAGAAGGCCCATAGTATACTCTCACGAGCCCTTTGTACGCTGAGCAACACCACTATTGCAAACCTTCATTACTTCATTTGATGCAGGGTGCATTCCTATCCTGAACCCTAAATCGCACACCCTAAACCAAAAACCTTAAACCCCCAAGTCCACAACCTGAAACCTAAACCAAAAGCCAGGAAACCTAGACCTATAGTTGCCCTGAAAATCCAAAATCCTAGCTTATGACTATGTCCTTGCACGCCGTGTGCCGAGGCAGTGAAGCAAAGGGTGAGTTGCGCAGCCTGGATCAAGCGGTTGCGGGCGGTTTCGGGTTTATAGAAGTTGGGGTTCAGGGATTTTCGGATCTGTTGTTGATGCTTTATGTTTTTTTGTTGACAAGGGGGGTAGGGTTTAATTATAGGGTTTGGGGCAGGGTGCATCTTCTTCTGGTCTTTTTCTTGATTTCTGAGGGCATGCGCCGGGATTTGGCATACCCAAACCCTAAACTTAACCTAAAACCCTAAATCCTCAACTTAACCCTAAACCCTGAACCCTGAACCTTCAACCCTAAAACCCCGAACCCTAAACCCTGGGGATTGAGGGTTTCATGCTTTTCGGATCCCAGTCGGGGGTTTGGGCGGCAGGGAGAGCCCAATATCCCTCGACTAAGGAAGTTTTAGGGTTTAGGGTTCATGTTGAAGTGAGAGTCCCAACACCCCACGGAGTTCTCGCCGAGTTTCTAGACAAGTCAGAACAAAAACCCTAAACCCTAAACCCTAAATCCTAAACCCTAAACCCTAAACCCTAAACCCTAAACCCTAAACCCTAAACGCACTAAACACTTTATGGAGTTTTTTCGCCCTTGCGACATGAGGCCATGTTTGGGTCCGAGGGTTCTTGCGATCTCGGGCTTAGGGTTCTGGTGGGGTTTGGGGTAGGGTTTAGGGTTTAGGGTTTAGGGTTTAGGGTTTAGGGTTTAGGGTTTAGGGGGTTCTGGGTTTAGGCTTTCGAGATAGGGGTCCTTGAGGGCCTTAAGACACCCCAGACGCCGAAGCTCCAACAGAACCCTACCTGAATCCGGATATCCCAAGAATGCAGACTCTAAGTCGTCCCACCGCAAATGGCAAAGAAACCCCAGGACCCTAAGCAAGAGGTCGATCATCAGAACATAATACAGGGTTTCTGGTTTTAACGGATCCCTTCTGCTTTCCCATGTTCCGAAGAAGAAACTAAAGCATGTAGTATAGGCGCCTACACAATTTCCAATACTATTTTGGGGTTCCTTATTTATTAATTGCTGTAGTATAGTGGGCCCCAAAACCCTATTCTAATGATTAAGGCCCCTCTATAGAACCCTTATAGTAACCCTTATAGTATCCCTGTTTAGGGAACCCTTTAAAGGAACACTACTCAAATTATTAAGGCCCCTACAGTAGCCCTAAACCCTAAACCCTAAACCCTAAACCCTAAACCCTAAACCCTAAACCCATAGGTTTCAGGAATCCCTGGGGTCGTGGTTCCTACATGGAGACGAAGACCGAAGCCCTGAACCCTAAGCCCTAAACCGCAAACCTAAGCTCCACGTTAACCTACCAAAACCTGCTTCTGTGTAGGGTCCTTATAAATTCTACATTACGGTTCATGATAGGACCCTACAAACATGTAGGTTCTGGTAGTTTAAGGTAAGCCCTAAGTCCTAAACCCTGCAGGCTCCACTGCAAAACTTGAGCGCCCCAGGCGCCAAGAAGATCGCGCAGAGGATTTTCGGCGGAGGGACGTCGTCCAACAAGGACCCCGAGCCCTGAAGCCCTGAACCCTCAACGGCGCTAAACCCCGAACCGTAAAGACCTTTCCCTGAACGCTAGACAAGCCTGAACCGTAACCTTTAAATCCTGACAGAGTGGATGGAAGGGCGACGGTCTTTTGGCTACAAATTATAGAGGGATGATACAGAGCTTTATGGGATGTTATATGGATGACATGAGGTTTCACAAAGGGTTTCGTTTAAGGGCTTAGGGTCTTGCGGTCAAGATTTGAGCCTAAAGGCGACGGGTCCAGGGTTTCAATTGGGTTTCAGGTTTGTGGGTAGGGTTTTAGGCTTTAGGTCTAGGGCATGGGTTTGGGGGTTCAGTGCAGGTTGTAGGGGTGTCCGTGATTCTGAGTAAAGGGGCTGGAACCCAATGTTCGGCTTGGGGCTTACCTCGGGTTGAGGCTTCGGAGTCATCTTGCCTTTTGTCTCAGAGAAGCCTGTATCCCGAAATATTGCACAGTCTTACGGATTATGAGAATGATTATAATAGGAGCTTATAGCGGGGTGGCATAAACTTCCTAAGTCGACAGTATCGCTTGCATGATATTTGGGTTTAGGGAGGAACTCCTTCGATTCATAATGTACGGCTTCTTATGTTCATGGCTCAACGGGTATAGCTTACATCATCATAGTGTTTGATCCCCAAACCCTAAACCCTGAATAGTATTCGGGTCTCTTCGTGAAGGACGAGGGTGCGCTGAAGCCTCTGCGGACCCTCTATGCGAAGCTACGGCACCTGGATGTGGATTTCAGCATGCAGGATTTTAAATCAAGGGTTGAGGACTGAATTTAGAGATCGAGTTTGGGGTGAGGAACTTGGGATTATTGCAGGGTCGTCTACTTGGCTTCGGCTTTTTTTCTGAAGAACATGGGCCCTGGACACAGAAAGAAGTCCCGCGGCTTGCTTGGAGCCAGACCGGGCGCCGTGGAAACCACAAAACACCCCAGCGAGCCGCCTTCCTTCAAGCCGAAAGCTCGAAAGCCTACCATTTGGGCCTTACTCATTAAAATTCTTAGGGCTTTGGGCCCCTCCAGAATACAAGTATAATATCTTGGGCCCCTCAATAATACAATTATAATAAGAAACCCTCAGGAAAATTAAGCCTAAACCCTAAACCCTAAACCCTAAACCCCAAACCGTGGCTTCTGTTGTAGCGATTCGTGTGTTTGGGGTGTTGGGGCTCTGATTCGAGTTCGGGGCTGACAGGTCCAGGGGCGTTGAGGCGAGGGTTGAGGGGTTTCGGGTTTAGGGTTTATAGGATTTAGGGTTTGGGGTCTATAAGGTTCAGGGTCTATAGGGTCTATAGGGTCTTGGGTTTATAGGGTTTAGGGTTTAGGGTTCAGGGTCTATAGGGTCTATAGGGTCTTGGGTTTATAGGGTTTAGGGTTTAGGGTTTAGGGTCTTTAGGGTCTATAGGGTTTAGGGTTTAGGGTTTATAGGGTTTCGGGTTTAGGGGCTTTCGGGTTTAGGGTTTAGGGTCTTTCGGGTTTAGGGTTTAGGGTTTCTAGGATTTAGGGTTTATAGGGTTTAGGGTTTAGGGTTTAGGGTCTTTAGGGTTTAGGGTTTAGGGTCTTTCGGGTTTAGGGTTTAGGGTTTCGGGTTTCGGGTTTATAGGGTTTAGGATCTATAGGGTTTAGGGTCTACAGGGTTTAGGGTTTAGGGTCTGAGGGGTTTCGGGTTTAGGGTCTTTCGGGTATAAGGTTTTTCGGGTTTAGGGTTTAGGGTTTAAGGTTTATGGTTTAAGGCTTTAGGTTTGAAAGATGTCTAGTAAGGAATAAGCGGGTGTGGAGGGAGGTGTATGGCAAGTAGCCTCAATGCTCGGTATAAGGCCTTTGGGATTCAGGTTTCAGATTTCTGGCTTGAGGGTTAAGGGCTCAGGGTTTAGGGTTTGCGGTTCAGGGTTGAGGGTAAAAGGTTCAGTTTAGGTTTTCTGGGTGGATCTGCAGGCACCTCTGCTGCAAGTCCCGTGGCGACAAGACGGACTGAGCTGCCTTGAGTCCTGTTACCGAGGCCACTGCGCTCGATTTGGCGGGACATCTTCGAATTTAGGGTTCAGTGTTTAGGGTTTGGGGCTTAGGGTTTAGGGTTCAGGACTTTGGGTTTAGGGTTTTAGGGTTTCCCGCACATGTTTGTGTTTACCTAAGCCTAGTGTACGAACAGTGAGATCCCAGCAACATCAACCAAAACAAGTTCAAGAGACCTATTCGCTGCTGGGACCCCAAACAACTCTGGGAGGTTTGGTTGTATCCCTAAACCCTAAACCCTAAACCGTGGCATCCACATCCCATGCTGGAAGGCTCTGCAGCAGTTGCCTCACTAGTGGCGGAGGGTTCTGCCTCGTTCGCTAGTCGCCAATGTAAACAGAGAGCCGCGGCGGCCGAAGCCGCGCGATCTACGGGATTGCCACGGTTCTCCACGTACGACAAACAAAGGCACAGAACTTGCTCCGCTCTTGCCACCAGGGTTTAGGGTTCAGGGTTTAGGGGTTTAGGGCTTTAGGGTTGTAGGGTTCAGGGGTTTAGGGGTTTTAGGGTTTAGGGTTCAGGGTTTTGGGGTTTAGGGTTTAGGGTTTAGGGTTTAGGGTTTAGAGGTCAGAGTGCACGGTTGGTTTTGGGCGGCGCACGGACCACTGGGTCCTGTTCTCAAAGGTGCTGCTCTTCAAGAGGGTCGGGTCGTCTCGGGTGCAGCAAAGCCCTATCACGCTAAACTCCCAAACCCGAAACCCAAACCCCTAAACTCTATAAGCCCTAATCCCTAAACCGGCCCAGACCCCAAACCCTGTGCTGTCAAACGTGGGAGCTTGGATCGTTGAGCTCCCTAAACCCTTGGCCCTAAACCGCCACCCTAAAACCTAAACCCTAAAATGAGCCTGAAGCTTAAACCCAAACCCCAAAACCTAAATTTAGGTTTATATAACCCTGAACCCTAAGCCCTAACCCCAAAACCTAAACCCTGAACCCTACACCCGAACCTCTAGCCTTAAACCCTGAACCCTAAACCCTAAACCCCTCAAGCCCTAAGCCCTAAACCCCAAAAACCCACCCAAACCCTAAACCCAATAGCCCTGAACCCTAAACCCCCCAAATCCTAAACCCTGAACCCAAGGCGGGAGCTGAACAAAAACCCGAAAGCTCGCTGTGATGCCTTTCGAGCCGAGATCACGAAAGGACATCGGGCATCCACCTGGACAGGGGCTTAGTTTTAGGGTTTCGGGTTTTAGGGTTTAGGGTTTAAGGTTCTAGGGTTTAGGGTTTTGGGGTTTTAGTTTTTTTGGGGGGGTTTAGGGTTTAGGGAGGGTTGCTTGGGGTTTAGGGGCCTAAAGGTTTAGGGTTTAGGGCTTAGGGGTGTAAGGGTTTAGGGCTTAGGAGTTTAGGGGTTGAAGGTTTAGGGCTTGGGGGTTCAGGGTTCAGGGTGAGGGCCGGGACCAGTGTTGAATGCTTAGAGCTTGGGGTGGAGGGCTTAGGTGGCACCCTGAAAACTTAACTTCTAGGGACTTATGCAAGGATATCATGTTAAGGAAGCCCAAAAGCCTAGGTTGTTCAGGGTTCAGGTAGGGCTTGGGGTAGGATATTATATTCCGAAAGCCCAGAAGGCTAGGTTACTTAGGGTGCAGGTAAGGCTTAGGGTGGACATGTAATGTTTTCAGCAGGGTTGAAGGCTTGAGATGTCTCTGAAGATTTTGCAGGGTCTTCGAGAATTTATCAGGCTGGGTTTAAGTTTTAAGGTTAGGGTTTAGGGTTTAGGGTTTAGGGTTCAGGGGTTTAAGGCTTCAGGGGCTCATAGGTGCATGGACGGTCTGTGACACGAGCAGACTGTGCCGTAAGGCCAAACGGCATCGCTGTCATCATTGACAGCTTTGCCGTCTCCTTTGGGTAGTTCTCTCAACTAGGGTCCCCCTTTTAGGTCCCAAATATAGTACGGCACCCTTATAAAAAGCACCCCTAAAAGGGACCCTGATTTAGAGAACTACCGATATGCACAGCATCATCCCCCCCGTACCGCGGCCTAATGCCTAAGACAACCTGCAACCTCGCCGACCGACACTCGGCGAGAAGCAAAAGCATTGTTTGGCATGAGTTTGGTTTAGGGTTTAGGGTTTAGGGTTTAGGGTCTAGGGTCTAGGGTTTAGGGTTTAGGGTTTAGGGTACTTTTCCGTCCTTTCCCCTGCTGCGGACCAGACCAAACGAATCCCCGCTTTGTTGCCTTTCCATCGACTTCTGGTAGGTGAGGTGAGGGATCAGCGTGCCCGGCGGCGTTTCACATCTGAGTGTGCCGGTCTTAAGATGCCAGCGCTCCTAAACCCTAAAGCCTATAAAGCCCAAACCCTAAACTCTAACCCCCATAAGCACTAAATCCTAAACCCTAAACCCTGAACCCTGAACCCTAAACCCCATAAGCCCGATAAACCCTATAAGCCCTAAACCTCTAAACCCCCTGAAACCCGAAACCCCTAAACCCCTAAACCCCTAAACCCTAAACCCTAAACCCTAAGACCTATAAACCTCAACACTAAACCCTAAACCTCCTAAAGCCCAAAACCCTAAATCCAAACCCCTAAACCCGATCACCCTAAAGCCCAAAACCCCAAAAACCCTAGGAGTTTTAGTTGGAACCATCGCCGACTAAGGCCGAGGGCTCCCGAAGGTTCAGCACGGGGAAGCTTTAGGGTTTAGGGTTTAGGGTTTAGGGCTTTGGGGTCTAGGGTTTAGGGTTTAGGGTTTAGGGCTTAGGGCTTTGGGGTCTAGGGTTTAGGGTTTAGGGTTTTTTCGGTTTTAGGGCTTTGGGGTTTTGGGCTTAGGGTTTAGGGCTTAGGGCGTAGGGTTTAGGGTTTACGGCTTTGGGGTCTGGGGTTTAGGGTTTAGGGCTTAGGGTTTAGGGTTTAGGGCTTAGGGGTTTGGGGTCTAGGGTTTAGTTTTTTGTTGGGTTTAGGGTTTAGGGCTCAGGGTTTAGGGCTTAGGGCTTAGGGTTTAGGGGGATGCTTCTGTTAGATATCAGTACGTCAGTCATTCGCAGAATCGAGGGTCCTACATCCAAAACCTACCCGGAACCAGCAATAGGCCCCTGAAGACGACTTTCGAGGGATCACTGGCCTTCGTCAAGATTTTGGGGATGTCGAGCTTTCAGTTAAAGGCTGTTTAGGTTCGGGTAGGGTTTAGGGTTTAGGGTTTAGGGTTTAGGGTTTAGGGTTTAGGGTTTAGGGTTTAGGGTTTAGGGTTTAGGGTTTAGGGTTCGGGGTGTGAGGGGAAGGGATCGTGCAACTCCCTAAACACTTAAACCTCAAACCTGAACGTTAAACCTTAAACCCTAAACCTCAAAATTCAAACGACTCTAACATTTTGGGGTTTAGGGGCTTTCAAGCTGGAGCGTCTAGGCCCTGAACCCTAAATCCTAAACCCAACCCTAGGGTTTAGAACTCAGGGCTTAAACGAAGTAGAGCTTTGGGTTCATAGGGTCTGGCTGGTAAGGTTTGGGAGTACGGGCTTAACTCAGGCTTCAGGGTTCAGGGTTCAGGGTTCAGGGTTAGGGTTTTTTTTGACCTGGGTTTAGGATTTAGGGTTTAGGGCTTCAGGGTTCAGATTACACACCAACCACACATCATCCCACTGACGACCTCCCCTCCCCACGCCAGCCTTCCGGTGAGCACAGCAACGCAAAGCGAGGCGATCTAAAACAACCACACGGGCGGCAAACGGGGCTGAGGCTCGGGTTGGTTGATCTTGCGTTGACTGATGAAGATCTGCGTGTGGTAAACTTAGACCTTTGCTGTCTAGGCAGGTGAGTGCATCTAGGCTCTTTACCAGCTGCACACTTCGATTTACCTCCAGAGAACATTCACTCTGCGTGCTGAGAACAGCTCCCCAAAGTTCTGTGCTGCAGAACCCAAAACCCCTAAACCCTAAACCCAAAACCCCTAAACCCTAAACCCTAAACCCTACACCCTAAACCCTAAACCCTAAACCCCTAAACCCCTAAACCCTAAACTCTAAACCCTAAATCCGAAATTCCACCTACCGTCCCCCTGTGATTCCCCTGCCTCCCTCTACTGAAGACCTGGGCTGCCTCTTGAGCAGAGCGCACGCATTGATAGACCACGGAACCCTAAACCTTAAACCTAAGCGCCCCAAAACCGCAAGCCCCCTAACCCCCTACTTGGAGGATCATGGGACTTAGTAAGTGAGGTTATAAGTCCCTTAATTGGGATTACAAGTAAATATAAGTATGGTTACCTTAATTATAACCTTAACACTAAGTCCCATGATCCTTTAAGTACAATCCTCAAGACCAGACCTCAATCCCTTTCAACCGTCAGCCTCATACCCCTGAACCCCTTAAGCCCAAAAGCCTAAATCACTCGCAAAAAGCATGGGCAGACCCCTGCAGAAGCGTTTTTGACTGCACCAGTTAGGCCATTCATGTGGATTTACGGGCCAAGCCCCAGCAACACGGATAGCATTGGTAAAAAAATCAAGCTCCTAAGTTACCTTAGACTTACGACCACGACTCCACAAAATAGAATCCGTCAGTCTTTCTGGCCCATCAGCCCTAAACCCTAAACCCTATATGGGTAGTTCTCTAAACTAGGGTCCCTTTTCAGGTCCCCAAGGTAGTACGGCACCCTTATAAAAGGGACCCCCAAAGGGACCCTAATTTAGAGAACCACCTATGTGCTTCAGGGGACTAGGTCGAGGGGGCCTCACAGGTTCGCTCCAGAGCTTAGGCTTTGCTGGGCTTTGAAGTAACCAGGGAGAAAAAATACAGACTTTTATTCTATGTAGGTTCCTTTAAGGAACAGGTCCCAAAAACAGTATTAAAGTATGGTGCTCCAAAGCCCAGTTTGGGGCTCGGCTTCAGGGTTTAGGGGTTTGAGGCTGAGGTTTGAAAGTTTGGGATGTAAGATTACGGCCTGAAATGAACCACTTAAGGAGCCCTAAACCCTAAACCCTAAACCCCTAAACCCCTAAACCCCAAACCCTGAACCCCTGAACACCCTAAACCCTGAACCCCTATACCCCTAAACCCTAAACCCCTAAACCCTAAACCTCTAAACCCCCAACCCCCAAACCCTAAAGCCCTAAACCCCCCCGGAAGCTGAGCCTTTTGCTTCGCGCCTTCTGTGGTCATCTCTAGGAGATCCAGGAAGCATCCGCCGTTTGGCGGAGATCTATATTTATTCTATAGGCCGTTTTAGGGTTTAGGGTTTAGGGGTTGAGGGTTCAATGTTTAGGGTTTAGGGGCTTAGGGCTTAGGCCTTAGAGGTTGACGGTTCAGGGTTTAGGGTTTTAGGGTTCAGGGTTTAGGGGTTTAGGTTTAGGGTTTTAGGGTTTAGGTTTTCGAAAATGCCCCTCCATGAAAAAACAGAATTAGAACGACTCCCCTGTCGTAAATTCCCACCCTAGGTTTATATCGAAACTGACACCTAGTCCCTAAACCCTAAACCCTAAAATCTATTACCTAAACCCTAAACCCCAAACCCCTTATTACATGAGGCCTTGAAACTTCAAAAGATACGTCGGTTGCTCTGGCAGACGTGATCCCTGCCTCTCGAGCTGCAAGAAGCCCCTCGGTTTCAAAGCCTGCCTTCGGGGTTTAGGGTTTTTTTGGGGTTTAGGGTTGAGGGTTTAGAGGTTTAGGGGTTTAGGGGTTTAGGGTTTAGGGTTTAGGGGTTTAGGGTTGAGGGGTTTAGGGGTCTAGGGGTTTAGGTTTAGGGTTTAGCATGTAGGCCCAAAACAAGCTACCATATCAGGGCTCCCGATTATGAGTTCCTTGTATACTATACGTCCTTCTGAAGGCAGGTTATGCAGGCAGGGATGTTGAGTTGAACTGTGCTGTGGCCTTAGCAATTTGTGGGTAGAGTGTGGCATTATGAAGCTAAGGTACCATGAGGAGTAGTATCACTAATTGTTTGCGCTTCTTGATTCTTTTGTAGCCCACCACCAATGTTACGAATCACGAATCCGACACAACAAAGCTGAAAACACTGCAAGACTAGAATCCCGCTCTCGCTGTTGATGATAATAGTCGACATCGTCGTAATCGTAGTCGTAGTGGCAATCGCAGTCGCAGTCATAGTCGCCCTCCTTGCCTTGGTCGATGAGTCGGTGTCGTTGTCGTCTGTTCGCGGGCGTGGTCGTCGTGGCGGTGGCAGCGATAGTGGTATTGTGGTAACCCCAACACTCCGAAATAAGTCTATGTTTACATCAACGTCCTGCTGGCAGCAACCGTCTAGCCCGCTCACTTCAGTCTCATTTGGGAACCTTGCCAATACCTCTGCAAAGCGGCAAGCAGAGCTTCCCTAAGCCTTAACCCTAAGGCTCTAAGGACCCATGTGTACAGGGTTGTCGGGCCCAGAGATCATGCTCTTAAACACCACCCTAACAATAAGCCCGAAACCCTACATAAACTCTAAACCTCTTTTCGGATATGCCTCCCAGCCTTTTAAAGCCAAAGCAAGAGCAAGATCCTCCACAAGTCACTGTAGAGACAAAAGCCACACCTAGTAATACCAACACGTTTCGAGTTTCTATTGGCCTCGTGGGG
>CAJNDV010034550.1:18369-28934 GCA_905221635.1 Symbiodinium sp. CCMP2456 | reverse complement strand
GGGGTTTAGGGAACTAGGGTTTGGGGATTTCGAGTTTAGGGTTTAGGGTTTAGGGCGTCTGCACTTTGTCTTTCGGAAGAAGCACAGGGAAGCAAGACCGTAGCAACAGGATAAGCAGCTGCGGCGGCTCTTACTATCACAACAGTGACAACAACGCCACATGCCACCAAGCGACTCGTTGAGAACCTGCACCATGCACATGGCCGCAGTTGCGACATAACTCGGACTAGGAAATTCCACTGATCACAGCTTAAACCTTAAAGCCATAAAACCCTACAGCCTAAACCCTAGAGCAACAACATAAAAGCAAAGAACAGCCCTAAACCCCAACCCAAAGGGTCCAAAGGACCTAATAATCATGTGCTTGGGTTACGGATAGTGGTTTTGTAGGTTAGTAGTCAGAAGAGTATACGATTATCAGGTACTTGGACCCTTAGGGTAAATTACCCTAAACCCTAAACCCTAGACCCTAAACCCTAAACCCAATGATGCCTTCCCGAACTGGACGTCCGATGCTTGCCGCACCGTTTGGAAAAGAAGCACCGTGCCCTCGTCCAAGCCCGCCTTCGGAGGGGTTGAAGGGTTTTGGGAGTTTCTGTAAATCCTGAAGAGTTTAGGGTTTAGGGTTTCTGCATTTTGGAGGTTTATGAAATCGTTGAGAAGGGTTCTATGGGACTTTTCCACAGGTTTCGAGGGCTTAGGGTACCACCTAGGGTTTAGGGTTTTCAGGGAATTAACTAGCAGCGGGAATCTGGGGTCCTTGCTGTTTCAGGTTTAGGGCCTTAATTTTAGGGGCCTTAATAAGTAGAACAGGGTGTTGGGCCCCCTATGCGACAATTATAATAAGATCCCCCACTGAGAATAATATAGGTAAAAATTAAGGCCCCTATATTAAATCAAGGCTCTTGAGGTTAGGGATCTTTCACAAACCATCCCGCTTAGCTTCCATAGTGACACCTCCCAGCTTGCGAAACACAATAATTAGAATAGGGTTTGGGGGCAATTTATAGTATACTTATAGTATGGAACCCGAAAAATCGTATTGGTAGCAATGTAGGGTTTAGGGCACCTTAGGGTTTAGGGGTTTAGGGGCTTTAGGGCTTAGGGCTTAGGGTTTAGGGGTTTAGGGGTTTAGGGGCTTAGGGTTTCCCAACTAACAAACCAACATGGGGGTTTCCGAAAATAGGGGACCCTATAGTACCCCAAATAGTAGGATCCTTAATATGAGGACCCCCCCCAAAATAAGGTACCCCTTACTTTCAGAAACTCCCACATGTCAACCGTAACGATCAGTGGCCCCCAAAGCCTCAACGAGACACCCTGGAAGACCTTGAGGGTTTAGCGTTCAGGGTTTAGGGTTCAGGGTTCAGGGTTTAGGGTTTAGCGTTCAGGGCTTAAGGTTTAGGGTTTAGCGTTCAGGGTAACCCTAAACCCTGAATTTAGGGTTTGGGGTTTAGCTTTCAGGGTTTGAGGTTTAGGGTTCAGGAAGACCTAAACCTGGCTCAGATCAGGACACCACCCTTCTTCCCTAAAGCCCCTCGGCTGCTGTCGTCGTAGTCTTTCCTGGGGAGGTGCCTCCTTGGCCAAGCTCAGATCCACGAGACTTTGGCTTGAGTCTACTTGCTCCACCGTGTGCACCGTGCCTGAGCTATTTGCCTTGCTCTTCGGGCTCAACTTCAACTCATGGGACTTCGCGGCGGGCTCTTTCCTAATTCGTTTCGGAGTCGTGGATCCGAAATCCTTCTGTCGGGTGTGTTGCATACCCTCATCTGTCGTTGGAGCGTCTTGCCACTCGTAGCAGATTTCTTCTCCCGCACCTCCTTCAGAGCTGCGACGATTTGGCTACAGAAAGCCTTGCAATCTCCTTTGGTCACTTGCCTGAAGACCAAACGCACCACATTGCAGCAGTTGGGACAGTGGGCCGTGGTGTTTGCTTCAGCAAGTCAACTAACAAGTCTTCCAAGTTGCTGATGACTGTACTCAAGCCCTAAAAACCCTAAACCCTAAATCCTAAACCCTAAATCCTAAACCCTAAACCCTAAACCCTTGCTGACAACCCTAAGCCCCAAGCCCCAAGCGCCGGCAACTCCTGGAGCCCTGGAGACTCGAGACGCTTGGGTCAGTTCTTTGGTTGGGGTTGAAATAGCCCAAAGTAGGTACTACGTACTTTAGACCCAAAGTAGGAAATACTTGTAGACTTTAGACCCAAAGTAGGGAATACTTGTAGACTTTAGACCCAAAGTCGGAACAATTTATAGGCTTTAGACCCAAAGTAGGAACTGTTTATAGACTGACCCCAAGTCCCTAAACCCTAAACCCTAAACCCTAATCCCTAAAACCTAAACCCTAAACGCTAATCCCTAAACCCTAAACCCTAAATCTGTAACCCAAATCCCTAAACCCTAAACCCTAATCCCTAAACCCTAAGCCCTGAAGCCTAAACCCTAATCTCTAATCCCTAAACCGTCTTATAGACTTTAGACCCCAGAGAACGGACTATTCGTAGACTTGGAGCCCAGGGTTCCTGCGGATTAGATGACGGTGTTGACTGTATCTCGGCGAGTTTGTATAAAGGGTCGTTAGGTTTAGGGTTTAGGGATTAAGTTTTAGGGTTTAGGGTTTTGGGTTTAGGTTTTAGGGTTTAGGGTTTAGGAAGTTTAGGGTTTAGGGCAAGGACATGGGTTACTTTGTGTCTTATACGGGCTTCACAGGCTCTTCAAGGAGGGCTGCTGGCAATTTTTGGGCGTGTAAGAAATTGGACAGATGAAGGGACTATACGGGACTGGGAAAACAGAGTGACGCCCTACTTGGGGCCAGCCTGCTTAAATGATAGCCCAGCTACATCCAGCAAGCGACGTCCGGGTTTTTGGAATTGGGAACTTTGTCTCTCAGACTTCAAGTTTAGATCTACACCCGTTTAGGGTTTAGGGTTTTAGGACTATGTTCATACATAAGGGTGTCGGGGCCAGGTGTGTTGAGGATAATAGGGGTGTAGGGTTCCATCTAGCATAGCCAAGCCAACCCCACCACTCCCGTCCGGCAACCTTCTTCCAAGCAGAAGAGGCGAAGCAGAATTTCCGCGCCAGCTTGCCCCTCTCCTGCCAGTACAGCGGCCGTAATAATTAGTAATTAGGCTTTGGGGTCCATCATGATAGATCTGTAGAGGGAATACTAGGGCATAAGATTACGAATGCTTCCGACACCTACATTGGAAAAAGACCGAAGACTTGATCAAGTATCCGTCATAAACTATGCCACCGTAGAACCGACAACCCCTAAGCCATGAACCCTAAACCCCTAAACCCTAAACCCTAAACCCCTAAACCCTAAACGCTAAGCCCTAACTGCGAAAGAGCTCCTCGCGTCTAAACCTGCCTAGGAGCACAGAGCCCTGCACTCCGGGAGCATGCTGCCCAAGGCTCCCAGGAGCACCCAGAAACCCTCAAGGGGTCCTTTAAAGGACCTTTCGGGGTCCTTTAAAGGATCCCGTCAGGGTTTAGGGGCCCTTGAAAGGTCCTCCCTCAAGGGGTCCTTTTAGGGTTTAGGGCTTAGGGCCATTCACAGCAACAAGCGGCCCCAGCTCGCGAATTCAGAAGACAAGGTATTTGCAATCGAAACAGACATCCCAAACCCCTAAACCCCTAAACCCTAAACCCTAAGGATCGCACCTCAGACGCCCGACCCTTGAATGCACCACCCGATACCTTAAGCCCCCTAGGCCCTATGTAAACCCAAACAGTGCCTATAGTCTACATTGTAGTTCCTTTTGTGGTTCAACCAACTATATATTAAGGATTTTACAAGGTATCCCCAAACAGGAACTACAATGGAGACTATGGGCAAAGTTTATTGTTTAATAAACTGCCTGAAGACTCCGAATTACTGTCGAGGAGCCTGCACCGGCGGCAGCTGCAAGAAATCACCGCAGAAAAGCACCTCCATGATGCAGGCCCTAAGCCCTAAAACCCTAAACCCTAAAACCCTAAACCCTGAAACCCCAAACCCTGAAACCCCAAACCCTAAACCCTAAACCCTAAACCGTAGGGTCTGGTTCAGGGGGGCAGTTGGAGTCAAGGAGTCGCCTGGACCCCTGGCACCCCAAAATGCCTCGGGTTTATGACGATCCGACCCGAAATTCCTAAACCCTAACCCAAGCGGTTTAGGGTTTAGGGTCTAGGCGTTTAGGGTTTCTAACCCAACGGTTTAGGGGCTTAGGGTTTAGGGTACCCAAAACCCACTCTTCACCCCAAACCCATCCCGGGACTCAGTCCTGACACCCCTAGACCCCTGAAGCGGGCTGCCGGTCTTCAAACGCACAAAGACGCAGTGCTAGAAGTCGATACCCCGAATAAGCATAGATAGAAAGAACGATAGATCGATAGATCGGTAGATGATGGTAGACAGATAGATAGACAATGTACATGTCATGTAGGCAGGAATATATATATATATATATAGATAGAAGAAAACTAGTTAGATCGATCGAAGGATAAACAGCTAGACAGGTAGTCAGATGGATAGACAGGTCATCGATAGATAGGTAGATAGACAGATCGGTTGATTGATTGATAGACAAATAGATAGACAGACAGAGAGAAAGAGATAGATAGACATAGACCAGGTAGACAGGCACATAGCTAGATAGATAGATAGATAGATAGATAGATAGATAGCTAGATAGATAGATAGATCGATAGATAGATAGATAAATAGACAGACAGATAGATAGATGGATAGATAGATAGGCAGATGGATAGGTCGTTAGATAGATAGATAGATAGATAGATAGATAGATAGATAGATGGATAGATAGATACATCGGTAGATAGGTAGATAGATAGATAGATAGATAGATCGGTAGATAGGTAGATAGATAGGTAGATAGATAGATAGATAGATAGATAGATAGATAAATGTGTAGATAGATAGATAGATAGATAGATAGATAGATAGATAGATAAATGGGTAGGTAGATAGATAGGTAGATAGAGAGATGGTCGACAAGTAGAAAGATAGAAAGACCGTGGTTTTCTGAACTAGGGTGCCCTGGTTAGGTCCCCACTATAGTACGGCACCCTTATTAAAAAAAAAGAAAACGACCCAAATGAGACTCTACTTTAGCGAACTACCCATATGACGGCACTGAGGTCCATAGCCGTTTTCCCCTCTGCACAGCTGCCAAACAAAAACGTGGCAATATTGTGATGTAGCCTGGGGCTTCGACCTTCTGCGCTTTGAGGATGTTTTAGGATCTTATCGGGTTCACATCGGGGGCTGGGGTGTTCAAGGGCGTCAGCCCTAAACCCGAAATCCAAGGCGTGGCCTGCAGACCGCCGAAGGGAGCGGACTGCTTCCGCACGGCACGCGCCACTCCGCAAAGAAGCCTCAAGTTGGCTTCACACGGATAGGAACGGATTTATGGTTTGGGGCTTAGGGCTTCGGGTTTGGGGTTTAGGGCTTAGGGTTTAACGTTTAGGGCTTAGGGTTTAACGTTTAGGGCTTTGGGTTTAGGGTTTAGGTTTTGGTGTTTGGGGTTAGGGAAACACCCGTTTCTCAACGCCAAGCCTCGCCCCAAGGCTCCGAACAGCCAAAGCAATGAGGTCCCCACCCTTAACCTAAACCCTAAACCCATTACGCTGCGAGACTTCCGGTCCCAAGGTCCGAGGGTTTAGGATTTGGGGTTTTGGGTTTTGGGTTTTAGTGTTTAGGAATTAGAATAAGGCTTTGGGGTATATTAAGCTATACTTATAATAAGGGGTGGAGGGTTGTAATATTGGGGCCTTATATAACTAGAATAGGGTTTGGGGTACTTTGTCGTATATCTATACTAAGGAACTCTCGTCAAATGGCACTACGGAGTGGCAGCTCAGTTTCGCTGGCGAGTCTAGGGTATGGTTGAACCCTCAACCCTTAGCCGTAGGGTATGGTTTCAGACGAGGTTCCTGAGTAGCCCCATTATAATACGGGTATCCTTTTTCGTAGTATTCGGTTTAAATAAGGGGACCCTAAAATACTGAATCTAGGTAAAATAATGGTCCAAGACCCATAAAAGGCTATTCTTCTACATTCGCTTGGCGTCCAGGTGAAAACGGCAACAGGGTACTACTCAGGAACCTAGGAGAAGTTGAGTCATGAGGGCTTCTGTCACACCTCTACCACGAGTGGACTCAAGCACGAGGAGGGATCGAGGATCCAGGCCGGTCTTTCGCTCGTTTAGGGTTTAGGGTTTAGGGTTTGGGGTGTAGGGTTTAGGGTTTAGGGGTTTGGGGTGTAGGGTTTAGGGTTTAGGGTTCTAAGGGATCAGGGTTTATTGGGTTTAGGGTATAGGGCTTAGGGCTCGATGCATGCCAAGGGTTTAGGGCTTAATGTATGCCAATGTATGCATGCATGTATGCGCGGATGCATGCATGCATGTAAGAAAGCGTGTGACTGTATTCAACCACATAAACATACATATGCCTACTCTGAGCTTCCAACGAAGAGCCACCTCTGCTCTTGTGGGGGCCTTAATACTTAGGAATTAGGGCTTAGGGTTTAAATGTTTAAATCCTAAACCCTAAACCCTAAACCCTGAAACCCTAAACCCTACACCCCTAAACCCTAAAACCCTAAACCCCTAAACCCTAAACCCTAAACCCCAAACAGTGGAAGCTCGAGATGCCCTACGCAAATTAGCTCTGGCCTCCATATCATCTGAGGCTTACGGTCTCGAGTCCCAGCGTCTACTTCGCCTGTTTTCTATGGCATTAAGGATCAGGAGACGGTTTAGGGTTTAGGGTTTAGGGTTTAGGGTTTAGGGTTTAAGGATCAGGAGTTCAAGTCTTAAACCCTAAACGCTCAAACCCTAAAACCTGTACCACAAGTCCTAGAACCACAAATTGAAGCTAGAAGCTACCCTACTTCGAAAGTAAAGACCCCAAACAACACAGATATCAAGTTCAAGCCCTAAACCCCTAAACCCTAAATCCTAAACCCTAAACTGAAAACCTGAACCTGGTGACCCGAAAGCCCTATGACCAGGCAGTATCAGAGCACTCCAGCAGCTCGCCGTCGATCATGGAGATTTCGTCCTGCTTCCGTTAGGGCTTAGGGTTTAGGGTTTAGGGCTTAGGGTTTAGGGTTTAGGGTTTAGGGTCGATTTTCGGGTTCTGGATTCAAGGCCTCAGGGCCTTAAACCTCCATCTGTGAGGCTTGGATTTAGGGTTTAGGGTTTAGGGGTTAGGGGTTTAGGGGTTGAGGGGTTTAGGGTCTAGGGTTTCGGGGTTTAGGGGTTTGGGGTTTTGGGGTTTAGGGCTTGTAAGGCTTAAATACCGAGTTTTCAGACCCTGAGGCCCCCTGAATTTCAAGTGAAGGCTTTTGAGTTGTAGGGTCGCGTCTAGCTTACTTGAAGGCATGTCCACGTTGGATTTATGGCGTGGTCGGGGGGAAGTTATACCGGCGCAAAAACCGGCTACCAGAGCCGAAACAGGGTGTTAGCAGACGTTTGGGACGGGTTAGGGTCTAGGTCTAGGGTTTGGGGTAGGACCCTAAACCCTAAACCCTAAGGGGTTTACAGTTTACGGTACATGGCAGGTTGCTGCAGTCTGCCTCTTGGGTATGTCTGGATGTACGCAACTGCACGCCCTGCACTTAGCATCTATTGCGGTTTAGGGCTTAGGGCTTAGGGTTTAGGGTTTAGGGTTTGCAAAGGTTCGACGCAATGCAATATGCCGGACTCGAAGTCAGCCCGAGGCACGACCCGGATTCCGTAAGGTGGATGGTTGCCAGGTCTGGGGCTTGGAGCTGTAGGGTTTAGGGTTTAGGGTTTAGGGTTTAGGGTTTAGGGTTTAGGGTTTGGGGTTTAGGGTTTGGGGTTTGGGGTTTGGGGTTTGGGGCTTAAAGGCTTAGCAACAAAATTCGAGTAAGGCACACAAAAACCCTGAGGGTCCAAGTACTCAATAATCATGTGCTCTTCTGAATACTAACCTACAAGACTACTATCCGTTAACCCCCAGTACATGATGATTAGGTCCTTTGGACTTTTAGGGTAACTGCAAGGCTTCAGTTCAACATTCCTAGTCATGTGGGTCGCAAAACGTCTGGGTGTTTTCCAACACCTCTGCGTTCTCAACTGAACGGGACGGGCGTCAAGGGGTTTGGAGCTTGGCTTGACGGATTTAGCCCCCGAAAGATACGGATCTGGGCTGAACGCTTCGGAAACCCTAAACCCTAAACCCTAAACCCTAAACCCTAAACCCTAAACCCTAAACCCTAAACCCAAACCCTAAACCCTAAACCCTAAACTCTTTAACTCATCTTCCTTGCTGCCGAAGCTCTATAACCAGGACCTTGGTACTCTTCCAGCGCTGAACTGCTGCAGAACTCTTCTGAACCTGCTGGGTGGGTTTAGGGTTTAGGGTTTAGGGTTTCGGGTTTGGGGTTTACCCCTACACCTTCGCCTAAACCATACCCTTAAACCCTTAAAGCGGCTTATCTTAACGCTTCTCTGTGGTCCTGCGTACCGTCCAGATAGAAGTGAGCCCACCCCTGTAATGGCAAGGAAGGTTCAGAATTGACTAGGACGAAGATATGACCCACAACCCTAAACCCCTAAACCCTAAATCCTAAACCATAAACCAAGTCCGCTTCAAAACAGCACCATGCATTCCGAACCTACTCAATCGAAGCTCGAAGCTCATGTCTCTGAATCATTGAAAACCCTGCCACACGCTCAACAACCCTCACCCTGGACTACCCCCACCTAAATATAAGGATAGTTTTCAATATTAGAGTCCCGTTTCGGGTCCTTTTGAAAAGGGTGCCGTACTATATTGGGGACCTAAAAAGGGACCCTAATTTCGAGAACTACCCATATACAGTGTGGGCTTAGAAATCTCAACCCTACATGCACGCACAGGATCCATCAAAACTGCCCCTAGCCCTTTTCGAACCCTCATAGAACCTTTACGGGCCCCTACATTAGTTATTCCCTAAACCCTAAACCCTCAACCCTAAACCCTATAGAGCCTTTGTAGCACCCTTATAGGAGCACCGACGACCCAGAAATGCGCTGCAAACCGGAAGCTGACCTTCCTTCGCAAACCCTAAGCCTTCCTTAAACTCTACAAAAAAAGAATAGGGTTTTGGGGCCATGATACTATAATTATAAGGAGCCCCCCAAAATAGTATTGGTAATTATTTAGGCTTCTATATTATGTTGGGGTTAAGGGTCTGCCTATAGTCTCCATTGTAGTTCCTTTTTGGGGATACCTTATAAAAAACCTGAGTATATAATTTGTTATACCAAAAAAAGGAGCTACAATGGAGACTATAGGTAACCCCAAACCCAACTGAGAAGCCTCAAAGAAATCGCCAGGGCCCTAAACCCTAAACCCTAAACCCTAAACCCTAAACCCTAAACCCTAAACCCTAAACCCTAAACCCTAAACCCTCTCCAGGAAGCCTCAAAGTCTTGGGCTTTGGGGTGATGTGGGGCTTTGGGTTTAGGGGCTTAGGGGTTTGGAGGTTCAGGGGTTGAGGGTTATCAGCACACCCTAAGCCCCAAAGCCTAAACCTAAACCCCAACACTTGTATCCCAAGCCCTAAACCCCAAACCCTAGACCCTAAAACTCAAACCCTGAACCCTAAGCTCAAACCAGCTACTGGATCTTTCGACCCCAAGACCCTCTCAAACCCGATGTGCCCCAGGGCGCCGAACCCGAACTTCAATTGGAAAGCTCGAACACAGCTCAACATCCAAAAAACAAAAGCCACTGTAGGATTTAGGGTTTTGGGCTTAGGCTTTAGGGTTTAAACCTGAAAAGAGCGGAAATTGCTAGCAATTCACACCCCGGCATTTGTCTCACACCTCTACTCTCCCCATCCCCATTTTGGGACCGTTGCCTGCTGCAGAGTTTTCGCCAGCGGCGCTGTCCCCACACCGACACCAGCGAAGCTATGGATAGTTTGACCACCAAGGTGCCTCATGTATGGCTTCGGGTGTAGGGTTGATTGGAGGTTTACGGGTTTAGGGCTTAGGGTTCAGCGTTGGGGGCTGGGGGTGTCGGGCTTGCGGGCTAGGTTCGTTGGGTGAGGGTGGTTGGACCCTAAATGCCTAAACCCCAAACCCTGACCCTCACCCTGACCGCTGGAGGTCACAGAAATGAAAGGTCGAGGAGGCAACACATGCCTTGTTGCCAGGCATCTGATTATGACTGTCAAAGCTGTCTCTCGTCTTGATCCGGTAGGCAGTCTTCCTCATGCGATTTGTGGACAAATTCCCTGAACCCCCCTTGAACGCTGAACACCTCAACACCAAGGCTGAAGAATCAAGACCTTGAAGCCCTCAAATCATACAACTCGTCCTCATACCCAAATCCTGAACCCCAGGTCTTTTGTGGGATTGACCAGGGCCAGCAACAACTACAAATCCTGCAGGTCCAAACAATGATCAAAACCCCTAGGGCCCTAGTTACCTGAACACTGTGGTACAGTTTGTCTTTGCGCAGGCGTTTTTTGCATAGCACAAGAATTCTGACTACTGTATACAAACATTTTCACTTTTTCACTTTACCGTCTGTGGCAAC
>CAJNDV010034548.1:9426-23593 GCA_905221635.1 Symbiodinium sp. CCMP2456 | reverse complement strand
TAGTAGCAGTAATAATAATAATAATAGTAGTAGTAGTAGTAGTAGCAGTAGCAGTAGCAGTAGCAGTAGCAGTAGTAGTGGTGGTCATGGTGGTGGTGGTGGTAGTAGTAGCGATAGCGGTCGTCGTCGTCGTAGTAGTAGCAGTCGTCGTCGTCGTCGTCGTCGTATCAGCAGAGCAGTTCAGTAGAACGAAAGCAGCTTCGGTCGACTACTTGGTGATGATGCGAGGTGTGATGAGATCGGCGTTTCGACTCCTTACCCCGTCCTTCAGCTCGATTCCAAACCTTGAATCATGTGCTGGCAGCCCGCCTGCACACTAAATCCGAAACAGCACACCACGTCCCAACCTCCTAAGCAATTCTTCGGCAACTACCCACTATACCCTGCCCCATAAATCTGCACCCAGGGACACATTCTCATGGGTTTGCAGAACCCCAAGCCTTACAACACCCCGAAGTTAAAGGCTTGACGCACTCAAAGCCTGAGTCCCAAACTCAACCTACATCCAAGACCCTACGCCGAGCTGTGATCCTGAATCCTACAGCAACACGGACAGCCGCGCAGGCCTGCGTGTGCGAGGCTCCTCATCATGGCGAGCGCTGTGAAGAGAAGCATTGCCCGGACTCCCGGGTTGAGCACTTTACGAGTCCGAAGAATTTTTTTTAGCATCCCCTTATACCCCCTATGAAAATCATGATCTCAAAGAAGTTATAATGACCCCCAAAGCAATCGCGCTTCGGGTTCAAGCGGTTCGCTGTTTCGGGTAGTTAATGTCGAGAGGAGAACTCTGTAGTGTTTTTGTCTGGCTTCAGGGAAGAGCACAGAGAAGGCCAGGTCATGAAGGTTTGACACGACCCGAACTCCTGCGCCCGACGCAGGCCCGGCCCATACAAGCCAGTTGAAGTGTTGGGTAGAGTGCTGCACCAGGTAAGCGTCAGGGAGCTGCGGCTGCAAATGAACTTCCTAAATGCTAAATTCTCCTAAACTTGTTTTCCTCCCAACTCGTTTTGTGACTAGCCTCCCAAGGTTGGTTTTCAAACGCGTGGGCACTGATACTCCGGAAGGGTTGAACGCGTGCTTCAAGCCGCTGAGCCCGAAACCGAAACCCTCAACCTCCAAAACACAGTTGAATCTAAATCCGAAGCTGTACACACACTGTCCTTTGCTCTATGTGTTGAGTTCGCCCGGCATGTTCCTGTACAGGCTGCAGGACTCGACACGCCCGATCTGACAAAGGGTTTGGGGTGTTGGAGCGGTCCTGCTTCAGGTTTTTACTCGAAGGCCCAGCATGCAGAATTCATTTGTCAGCTTGCTCCAAAGATCATCGGTTCGAATACCATGGGACCATCAGAATTCCAGGGCGGGCTTCGAAACCCGGAAGAAACTGATGATGTCATTTCAGGGTTTAGGTTGACAGGCATGAACCCTGAAACGTCGGATTTTGGTTAGCAGCAGAGTTACAGCACTAGTTACAGCTGCTTGACATGGCTGATGTTTGCCATGATCATGAAACCCTTGGCCTCCGAAGCTCCGGACCAGCCCACGTCTTTCAGGCGATGACTGGGACGGCACAGAAGGAGGCTGGGGCTTCTTGAGGTCCCGACCCAGTGGTAGCGGCGGCGTTGCGACAGGTGGAACCCTCGATAAGAGTCAAATTCCGGCCCTACTCTTGGAGTTGCGTTTTCCAACAGGATTTAGGGCACTTTGTGTGGACTTGGAGTCTAGGAGGCGAGGAGAAATCCCCAGGTGCGCCACCACAGCCCCGAAAATCCCGCCAGAACTGGCTACAGCATTTAAACGGCACTGACCCTTAAAGGAATAGTTTCCGGCCCAGAAGATCTCAAAATTGAAGAGGCGGAAGTCTTGTACCCACGACCCTCATGAAACCTGCAACTTCAGACATCGCCTAGAGCCATGCTAGAAAACCCCGCAAGTTGTCAGACCGAGGTTCTCAACCAAATGCTGAAAAAGCACGCCTGACGTGCAAGACGACCTCAGGCAAACCCAGAACATCCCTAAACCTTGGATCCGAAAAGACAACAGAAGATCTCAATTGGACTCAAGTCCCAAACCCCTCACACTCCAAACCCGCCTAACCGCGCTGGAGTCCCAAAGACGTCCGGGTTTCGGTTTGAAATCTAACCGGTTCGGGTTTCGGTTTGGCTTCAGCCAGGGGTGGAGGTTTGGGGTCCCGGGTCCAACTCGGCATTTGCAGGAACAGAGTGCAGCGGCAATGGAGTGTGCCAGCAGGGGCGGCTCGGAATGTAGTGGAGCTGGTGTTGCTTTTTCTTATGCTAACCTGTTCTGCTCGTGATAATGTTCCTTGCTGCTGACGCTGTTACCACCGAGAAGCAGGATGATGCAGATCGCCAGTTGAGAAATGCAGCTGAAGTAGTGCTGAAGGAAGCAGTGCCCCAAAAGGGAAACTCAAGCTTCCCCAAAGCCCGATAGCGACGATCCTTCAACCCTGCGCCTTGATCCCATTCCGCTGATGTGGCCTTGCTCTGGACTAGGGTCCGTCTTGAGGTCACAGTAGAGTACTGTTGAACTACGTGCATACTCAGAATAACCCTGAAATAGGAAATATGTAGATCAACTGAAGACAGCGTTTTTGGAATGCGGGCGCCGATGTTCACGACAAACTCGGTGGGAGACCTAAAAATAACCGTATAAATCCCAACTTCTAAACCTGAACCCTACATCGCAAACCCGAGCAGCCAAGCATTTCAACCCCAAACCTTGCATGCTAAACCCTTTAAATCCCAGCCCAGGAAATGCTTCTGCTTGCCAGGGTCGCTCTGCGGAGAAGCTCAGGGTTCTCTTATAAAGTGGGTGAACATGTGTGTGTGTGTGTGTTGTACATGCGTGCAGAGCCCTATTAGGGCTTAGGGTTATGGAAACAAGGCAGTGTTGGGGGTTGAGCGGTTTGGGACTTGAGGCAGGTTTTGAAGTGTAAGATGAGAAACAGCGGACGGTGAAGTTGGGCTAGAGGTGCGAAGCTTCAGGCTCTCAGATGTTGACTTGTGGATACTTCTGGATAGCCAACCCTAAAGTCCCCAAACCCTGCACACTTAAGTCAACTTAATGCCCCCCGAACCGCGAAGTCTGAGTCCACAGCTCCCTTTCTTCCCTCTGCAAGCGGCGCGAAAAGGCCCCCAGCCCTTAACGACCCAAAGCCGAGAAGTGGTGGTGTGAAGTTTCCACTGGACCTTCCCGGCTTATCCTCGCGAGAAACCGCGCGGAGCTAGCTATCAAAGGAACAAGTTATTCAAGGCGGCAAATGTAGGGACAGCAGGTAGACAAAAGAGCAAACCCAGTCGGGGTTGAACTCCGTCTTTTGTTGCTTCGGTAATTACACTAGACCAGGAAGGAACTCCAAAAATGCTATTGGTCTATTGGTACTGTAGCATGAAGTATGGTAGTTCGGTTTGGCCATTACGGGTTTCGGGGCTCGCAGTTACCAGCGGGGTGCAGGTTGAACTTTATGTTTAGGGTGTCGATTTAGTAGTTCACAAGGAATCAAGGAATGGGCTATTCCTCCCGACAGTCAGACTCATTTGCTGAGTGATATCTCTACGGATACCTGAAAAATCTGAACCTTGAACCTTAAACCCTGCAAGCCGTACTGATCTGTGCAAATCCACGCACTGCCAGACTCTCCGTTTCGAAAGGTTTGGCCTGGCCAACACCTCGAGCAATGCGGCCAACATTTGTGCCCGGCTTGATCAGGCTTCATGAGTTTGTGATATTGCCAGTGCGTCTGAGGCGCTGTGAAGCGCAGCATGCAGCACGTATATTTGAGGTTAGTCGTGGTATTTCAAAAGTTTTGTTTTAGACTCGACACCTGACACCTTGCATTGATATGAAGGGCCGGTGAGTTCAGACGTTTTTTACTTCAGCCCTGTTTCAGGTTTTGACTTTCGACTTGATATGTACGCAGCTGAAGTCAGGAAAGGCTTTGAAGCTTTTTTTGCCTCGGCATTTGCTCTAGGTTGTTCTTGATCAGCATTCGCTCCAGCCGGCTCAGGGCTTGAAGGGTTCTTAGAAAAAAGGTTTTGTTGGCTCGGGTGCACCGCCTTTTCCTTGTAAGGTGCGGCGGTGTTCTGCCGTTTTCATGCACAGTGGAGGACAATTTAGCCTGTGAATTAGCCTGTGAAGAGATTACTTCCGTCTCGTGTGGGACACTCATGGAACCTGGCTCCATGCCCTGACTTCGTTGTAATTGTTAGGTATTGGTCACGCGCGGTATGTGTACATGGGATGGGCGATGCTTGCTCTAAAACCGAACCATCACCCTGTTTTGAGTTGGTCTGTTGTTCTTATTCCTGCTGGTAGTGGTCGTGTGTCCCATCCACCCTCCCGTGCATTTGTGCTCGCATGCATGGGGCAGCGGCCGGCAGGGACTGTTGCAGTGTTTCTGTTTGTCTTCACACCTCGGTATATTGACTTTACTTTGCTTCTCCACGCGAGACCCGAACCCAAGCAAAAAGGCGTGAAATCCCTCAAACCCAAAGGCCTCAAACAGTGGGGTTTCCACGGACCTCAGGTGCCGACGTGGTGTGCCTGGCCGATTGCGGAAGCCACGGCGAGTGCAAGGATGGGACGTGGCCCGACTCATTTCATCCTTAATGTGCTGCGTTCAGATTCAGGTCATTTCGCAGCAAATGAATGGGCCGCCTTGCCTTCCAATATCGATTACCAGACCCCCTCTTAAGTAGGCCTTCTTCTGGATTCCCTCTACCGTCGGTCATCAATGGGGGGATGTGCGACGCGTGAATCTTATGCCTGCTCTGTGTCACGAATATTGCCACTTCTGCCGAGAGTAACCTCAATAGCCTTTTCGCAACTAATCCTTGCCACGACAGATTGTCCCGGGGGGTGGGCATCTTGAGTCTTACTGATCTTGCAAACAGACTTGCGGGGGGTTTTGATTTATATATCGCGACTCGACCCACATCCCCGCGCAACCCCACGCTCCAACTTCGCAGTCTTGAAATCCTAACCCCCGCGCCCGCACACTAAATTCCAAAAGCTCAAGACCTGATTTCCCCAAGCCTTGCATTTAAGACCTCCGGCCCCAAAAGAGACTCGTCGGTTTCGTTTGCGCGTGTTCTCGATTTGCCATGCCCAGGCTTCTATGCCCCGGCGGTTTCGATAGCACATGTGGCAAAGTAAGAAACCCGAGAGCTTAGGGCGGAATCCGTCAGGTCTTCAAGCCCTAAGCCTCAAGCTTGAAGCTGAACCCATGGCGAAAGAAGCCACGAGGTGCGTCTGTGAGACCGGCTGGCAGGCCCCCTTCCTTCCCCTCCACATAAGGAACGGGGAGATTGGGTTCTTCAAATTCTATCAGGTCGGGTTGCATAGAGTAAGGTATTATCTTCTCGAGAGCAAAGTCTTGTTTGCGATTGAGTTGAAGGCGTGTGCCTAATCTTTGTTGGTGTGATAGTTGGCTTTAAAAAACTCATAATAGCTCCTAAAAGGAGCTTCGTGTTTCGAAACTTGGAGTCCGTGCGTCGGGCTAGAAGAAAGACTCGCCCGGGCTGCTGACGCCAAGATCCTGGGGCCCAAGTAGGGCGTGTATGGTTGTAGGCTTCAGAGCTTTGGGCTTTTGCGGATTTAGGATTTGGTGTTTTTAATGTCATGCGATTCAAGGAGCAAGCTTCAAGCCACCACGCGACAGTGACACAAGGGGCCCGGCTTCGTGTAGATATAGAGGTCTGACTGCGTGGACTCGGGTTTGGGGTCGTCGAACCCGCGCAGGGCACCACCTGCGCGGAGCCCAAATGCCTGGACGACTGCAGCGGGTCTTTTGGCTGCACACATGCAGGTGGACTTGTGACATAAAAATGAGTGAAACAGTAGCGGAGTCCGCTGTAGGTTCCTTAGCACTTAGTATTATACTGAAACTTAACTGAGGCCGCTGCTAATATGATGATGCGACCTTAGTTTCCGATTCGTGACTTAGCAACTTGGTGAATGGCCGAATGCCCTTCACACGGCAACTGCCTGCAGATGATTAGCACACGACTTGTCAATGTTTATGCTGAATGCAGCTCTCTAGGCGACACCACGCATAGATGTCAGTTAGGTGGGACTGAACTGGTGTTCTACTTGCGAGCTGGTTTCCTATCGAAAGGAAGGATGTCAAGGAGACTATTTCCCTATGCGCTGTTCCTACTACTAGGCCGAATCAACAATAATTACTCTTTCCGAGGAGCGGGCAGAAAAAGGATAAGGATGCTGCTGATGATGATGATGATGATGATGGTGACGATGATGATGATGATGATGGCGACGACAGCAGACTTAGACTATATCTATCTAGCTTGAACTCAGGATAACCGAGCCCGATGCAAGCAGAAGCATGGATTTTTGATTCCCCAAAACACACAGCCAGATCTAACAGCAAAGGGGTTTCCTTGGTTTGATTCTCAGGTTTGGCGAGCTACTATTTCCAATGTTGGGCTTGGGTCTTGCGGTGGGACTTACAGTGCCCAGCTCAGGAACTACAAACGAAGTGCCTCCAGCGTCCCAGATGTTCGAACACCCCAGACGACGTCAATATGGCTTATAGCGTTAGCCGGCCTTTGTAGAGCGACATCCTAATGCGTGGCTGCGTGGCTTTCTTGCGTGGCTTTCTAAGGAATATGTTCGATAGCCTGTATCTTCTTGCATCGTTCTACATTGATCTGTTGTTGTCGGAAGAGTGCGTCGTAGATCATCCAGGTGGGAGCCCTCCCCTATAGGCAATCCTCAACTGGCCTGGTTTCAAAACCGGGGTGAAGCAATGCCAGGCATGGACGATGCCTCTTCCCGCACCCAGATGCCCCGGCCGAGTGCCTCTGCCAGCCGGGTGGCCCAGAGCACGTTGAACCCTAGCTAATGCTCTTTCAGACACCCTGAACCCCTTTCTCCAACGAACCACACCCGGAAAGCTGCAGGCCGGGCTGCATCCTAAGATGATCGTTTTTGGCTTCAGGCTGGAAGGGATGTCTTGCGCTAGGCCACGGACATCCATCTGGACTGTTTAAATGTTTAAATTTCAGAATCGAAAAGTGCCCTAGAAGCCTGGAGATATGTTTTTCACCGACCCCTCATCCCTTGGAAGCCCTCCGGCTTCATTCGCTCCGGGGCTGTAGGAATGTTGGGACCTAGTCCGGTGGCCGAGGGACGGCTACGCAGCGCCGAACTGCGCCGAGCGCATCAGCGAGGCTTCGCTGGTCGGGTTCTCGTTTATGTTCATATTATACAGTTTACACTTGATCATAGATAATGCTTTATATAACTATATATATATATATATATATGTATGTATGTGTATGTGTCTATATATATATATATATGTAGACTTACATATTTGTGTGTGTATATATATATATATAGCGACCTTGAGGTTTCCAGGTTGTTTTGGGTTTGACGGCCTCGGTAGTTTGAGTCGTGTCATGTTGTCAAGCTTCGGGAAAGGGTTTGGGTTTCCTTAGACCTTGCGGATTTTCTGTGTCTTGGCTGCCCTGCTCAAAAATGTTTGGGGCTTGCAAGGCTTCAGGTCTTGAGTCTTGCAGTTGGTTTCAGAGTTGTGGCCGTTAGGTTTTTAGCTGGATCCAGCCTTGTGGTCTTCGGGTTTTCTTTCTCTAGGAGCAGCCAACATTGAATTTTAGGGCATTGAGGCTGGAAAGGCTTGAGATGCTTAAGTTTCCGCGTCCAACATCGGCGAACAGGTCTGCAATGTTAGATGGTGGGCCGTCATTCCATCACGGAGGTAAAAGCTTTGGAGTTTCTGGGCCGGGTTCAGGACGCCTGGGGGTTGGGGTCTAGTGAGTCTAGTGTAGGGGCTTGTTCACGCAGAGCAGAATCGCATGTTCTGTGGCACTGTAGATCCAGGCGTGGGACCTCAAATTTCGGAGCCACTAAGCCAAGCACTACACCGGCCCAAGGCCCCATGCGCTCCGCCTTTGTCTTTTGGCTCACGTCCAGAAAGCCAGCCGCACATCACTTCAGCCCCTACAGAGTCACAGAGTGCGGTATTTGACGCCTTGACCTTGCTCAAAAGCCAGCAAGTTCCTCGTCTCGTAAGCCGCAGCTGTTACTGGGGTTTAAAAGTGATGCTCTTGCCACTCAAGACCAATACTTGAACTCACATTGGGATGTCTGGCGGCAAGAGCATGCTCACAGCAGCATCGCTCGGATGGTACCATCACGCGTGGCTTGGCTTGATGGAATCAGGTCCCGTACCCTGCGCTGCTTCTCACAGTTGTTATCTGTTTCGGTGTCTGTGTGTGTGTACCTGCACGGAGAGGAGAGCTTCAAGAATGAGCCGTAGGAAAGTGCCCAGATGCGATTGTGATTGAGTTACGTGAGAACTAAGAGTTACGCAATTTTTGCGATGGCAGAGAGAACACGCCAATAGCCGGCGCACCGGAACGTCTTTCTGAATGCTCTAAGGACAGAAGCGCCTCGGGGCCGAGAACGGCGACGGCGGTGGCCTCGGAACCTTCAAAAAGGGCCTTTTTGGGAGGGGTTTTCAGGTTCGGGTTTGTAGGGTGTTTGCTACGCTTGTTTACTAAGTTTAGGGATCTCTGCGCTTATGGCCTTGGTCTTAGGGTCTGTAGGCTTGTTTTGTTGGGTCTAGGGACGCTTAGGGTTTAGGGTTGAGAGAGCTACTGAACCCCAGATGTGTAGGTTTGGGTCTTAGGGCTTGCTGAGGTGGTGCGAGGGGCTACTGTGTGGCATGCGTGCAGCTGTTTCAGGGCTCATGTGGGAACTCCGGGAGCTTTACAGTTTAAAGCTTTCAGCATCTTTCAGCCAGATGGCAGCAAAGATTGTATGAGAGTGTTTATGCCTGTCACCTCTCACGGTGCCATCTACTACGGCTATGCGCCGTCGGGCATCGCATACCATCACGAAGCCCTGGGACTTCAAATCTCCATCGCACAATGCAAGCCAGGATTGCCTTGAAAGCCCAGACCCGAAGCCCGGTCGGCTTAAGCCCTAGCTTTAGGACGCAGTGCCGTCGGAGCCAGGCTGCGGCCACTGTCACTGGTGTGCGTGGCGACCGCAACCACACTCTGTGCCGGGAGACTAGGCTGCTATTTCAGCAAATTTCGTGGTGTGCCGTTACCGAGCTAGCCTCAACAAAGAAAGGCTGCTGCGGACTTGCGGTTATGGTGAGCGATTCGTCTTCTTTTGGCAGGTTTAAAACTCAAGGTAGTATTAGCGTAGATCACCAAAGCTGAAGAATCGTAAGGCACCCCCACAGGCCTGAACCCACCTGCAGAGGCGCATAAGTGAGCACCCCGCTATTTCCAGTCTTCGCAGCGGTACTCCCCGTAGGAGGTTTCCTTCTCAGGTGCAGGCAATCTTTGAATGCCAATGCCATTCAGGACCGCCTTCGCCATGAAAATGTCCGTCGGCGAGGCCACTTCAGCCCCGCTTGGCACGGCAGGGTTGTACAGTCCAGGGATGAAAAGGCTTTCTGACGAGCCGCAAAGCCAGCCCTCAACCCTAGGTAGTCCCTGAGCCCTAAACGCCCGTCGGCTTTGTGTTACGTTTCGGCGTTTCGGTTCTGGGCTTGGCTTTGCTCTGTGTTTCACCCACGGAAGAAGTTTGCAGGAAATAGTCTTAGTTAACTACAAGCGCACCCTCGAGAACCAACGCAACAGTCAGTCGTTTCCACCTGTTACCATCACCGTCAACATCAGTGACCACGACAATTACCATCCGACGGCATTTCTTATGCCAGTTGAGAACTTTCGTCTACTTCAGAATTGCTGGTTCCTGAGTTTTGGATGTCTATGCCCAGTCATTGGCACCTTTCGCTCAGCTGTACCCAGCGTAAGTAGACCGCAAACGAGTTGCTTTCAACAGAATTACATGCATAAGTAACTACAAAAAACATTCCTCTACATGCATCCTAGAGTGTGAGAGAGAGCGAGAGAGACGGGATGGACAGAGAGAGAGAGAGAGAGAGAGAGACAGAGACACAGAGGGAGTGGATGCGCGGTTTCCGTTCAACTTGTGTTAGCAGGCATGGAGGCTGATCGGTGTCAAGCCGACGGCCTCCAAGCTGGAAATCAAGAAAGCCTTCAGGGAGAGGATCAGGCAGGGAACTGGGTTTGAGGATTTGGGGGTAGGCGTTTGAAGTTGGGCCTTTATTCCTGCTTTTGACCCCTCAACCCTACTTGGGGTTTGATATGCGACAGTAGATTTGAGGTCTTGGCGGGTCCAGGCCTCCTCTTCGCGAGTGAGCTGAGCGCCGCAGATTCGACGTATTTGGGGAGCTCGACGTGTTTGAAGTGTGTCGAATTTAGGATGTAGTGACAATGTAGTGACTCTGTTGATGTAGAGGTATAAGGTTGACCTCGTGATTTCCAAGCCCCTGGAAAAGGTCCCAGTCCCGGGCGATAGCAAGTTTTAGCTTTAGGGGTTGGGGTTTGGGGTATAGTAGGGTTCAGGGTGTAGTGTATGTAAGGGGATGTGTTGGGGTTTTTGGGCGATGAGGAGGACAGCACGTTGGCAACAGGACTAGAACCCCACGACCCCAAACCCTTAACCCTAAACCCTCACCCGTAAACGCTACAGATCTAGACCCTAAGCCTTCAACCCCAAACCCTTCTAAGAGCGCGGGATTTAGGGCCTTCGGAGCTTGTCGGGTGCAGGGTCTAGGAATTATAAATGCTTATTTAGGTCACGTTGCCTCCATGATCTGCGTTACTAAGTGGTCACTTCGTGACTAGAGATGTGATAACATGCTACGACCCAGCCCGGCATGGTAGACTGCACCCCTGCAGCCCTCTGGATCTGGGGAGTTTCGGGGTTGCAGACACGAATTTCTGGGAGGCAGGTGCATCCTGACGTCACGGGAGACGACGGCACCATGCTTCGCAAGGCTTCCGGCTACACTCGGAGTTTACACGGGTTTGTAGTGGCCTTTGTGTTGCGAGCTCCCGTCAATTTGTCTTTGCAGGAATGCAGGCATGAGCACGAGACCTAAAATTTAAGTTGGCTTCTGAAACACAGGTTTCGCGCGTTTCGGGCTTGTGTTTATACAAAACTTTGTTGGTTTTTCCCTATGTATTCATCACTTCAGCTGTCTCTTCTAGAGACAATCTAAGTTGTGATGCAAACCTGAATTGCGCAGCTTCGCTGTTTTTCGGTGCGCGCTTAACATGTTAGTCGTCTTTTTTCGCAGACGACGGAAGTCATGGGCAAACCCGAAGAGCGCCATTTTGCTACGGCAGTCTTGGCCGGTTTTCGGTATATCTGGCGTGCTTTTGTTGCATGTATGAACAGCCATGTCTTTGCACATGGTGTGTGGGTGTGTGTATATGTAGCTGAGTTGTCATTGTATCGTGCACACAAGCACACACAATATCTATTGAGTTAAGAGCAAGCCCGTCCTGAAGTTGAGAATATAATTTGTCTAGTGAAACGATGAGAGTAAACTTCTAAGAATTAACCAATAGCGATCAAGCAAATGGTAGGTCTTGAAAGCTCCCTCAGGTGTAAACAAAGGAGGCCAACAAGTAAATATGCGAACATCCACCTACCGGTCTACCTGCACGCTCGCTCTATCTCTCTCTGTCTCTCTCTCTATGTTTGTCCGTTCTTTCTTCTGTCCTTATTTCTTTATTCTTGCTTTCGTTCTTTCATTGTGTCCTTCATTTTTTCTTTCGTGCTTGTTTTCTTTCTTGCTTTCTCATATACATAAGAGTGTGTGTGTGTGTAGTTGTATTCCTAGCTGCATACATACATATCTGTTCATCTAGATGTACATTTGCTGGTGTCTATCTATCTATCTATCTATCTATCTATCTATCTATCGAAATATATATATATATGTATATATATATATACATATATGTATCATGGTCTCCGAACGTCATGGCCCTAAACCCCAAACCCTAAATCGACGCAGGTCCAGGATGCCTACCAGCTTCTCGAGGAGCTCCGAGACCCGACCATCTACCACAGTTCCGTGGAGGTCAGGGATTAGGGATTAAGGTTTAGGGTTGAGTCTTGAACATGCGCATGGACCTCCAGTTATTACGATTTGAAGTCGTAGAAAAGGACTACGTACGATTCGTAGTCCAGGTTAAGATTAGAAGCTTGACTAGGGACTGCAATTGATTGAAGGTTTAGGAATTGGGGACTTTTGGAAATTAGGGCTGCGGGTGTAGGGTATGCCGGTAGAAGAGTTTCGAGCTGCAAGAAGTCGTCTTTTGGAGTGTAGGACATGTTTCGTAAATGAAGGACGACGTTGATTGGGGAGTTTTCATACGAAGAGAGCTTTCGGGTTCTCTGTTTTTTTTGCTGGAATAATACAATGAATCCAATCTAAAGGCCTGCCGACTTGATGGAAATCCTGGAATCCTGGGGCCTGGATCGAAAAGCCCAGCAGCCCAACAGACCTTTTTTGCCCTAAATTCTGTAAACCCCCAAACTCAACACCCTGCTCCGGAGGGCCCACTGCCAACTGCAAAACCTGAGAACCGTTTCTTCCTGGTCTGCGTGACAGGATGGCGTGCCGGAGTGGGCCTCGGGGTTGCTCCAGGCCACTCCGGCTGCGTTCCTGCTGGATGGGTGTTTTCTGTTGAGGTTGTCGCAAAAGTTGTGGTTCGGGTTTGGGCTGCAAAAGTGGGGTGCAGGTAACGTTTCTGCTGGAGCTTGGGCTTGTGGCGTGGTGTCCAGCTGTTGATGGTTAAGTTGAGAGTTGAGAGTTTAGGCTCTAGGTTTCGCTTTCAGAATTGGTAGAATGTGGTGTTTGAGTTTCAGGGCGGGGTTTCGGAACGGGGGGTGTTTGGGGGCCAAGGATCGAAGTCCAGAAGCATTTACATTTTGGGGTCAGGGCACTTGGTGTCCGCATGCGAGATTTTTAGAGATAGAAGTGCTTTGCTGGTCTGCGGGAAGCACTCTTGGAAGTTCCTCGTCTGCGGCCCCCGCTTCTGAAATGTTCTCGGGGTTTCCGACATCAGAGCCCCTGACGTGCGAAAGCCTTCATGTCGTTGTGTTCAGCACATTGGATTTTGCAGCCTGATTGTATGTCCGTCCGTTCAACGGCAGCTCGGGCACAGGGTCCACAGGTGCTTGGTGCTCTGTACTTAACTCGTTTAGACTGCAAGTGTTCAATGTGATTTCGGTCCACTAAACACCCTTTGTTTCAAAGCTGCGACGTTCATGGTAGGGATTTTACGATTTCGCTGTTCATGTGTTCTGGCTTTGGGGCTTGGTGTTTCTCGTCCTCTTAGGAATGAGCACGGCAGGTTCTTAGCAAAAGGTTCGATTTGCTGGCTTGCAAATTTATAAGGTTGTGCACTTGATTATGGAACCCCAAGGTAAGACTCTCGATGTAGGAACTCACCACAAGCCCTGGACCTTGGCCTCAGAATTTATGGGCCTGATTTTGCCCCACTTCGCGCCAAGCCAGGGCATCGAGTGGACCGCAGAATGCACTCCGGTTGCAGCTATATCAAGCCAAAAGCTCCGATGAGACAAACGAGAGGCTGGATGCCTGCGTCCCAGGTCTCAGAAGCCATAAGGGTCATGGAGCAAAAAACAACGTTCTATTCCGGCGAAAGTTCCGCAGGTCCTTTTGGAAGAGCTATCCCGATCATAAGTTAAGTGTCGCCTGGTTTAAAGCGACACGTGCCAAAACGGGAAGCCAGATTGCAGACTGACCGCGGATGTATCAAAACTTATGCATCGCCGAGGGAGAGGGTGCCACTGGCATTCTGGAAGATTGGTATATTGAACAACCGATCCAGAACATACCTATCGCGTAGCTTGTTCCCGGTTGCATATGTTGCGGTATCCCCCTCCTCCGACACAAGAACTAAACAGCAAAGATCCACAACACCAATAAGTCCGCTTTGGCTTGCTACCTATCTACCTACCTACCTACCTACCTACCTCCCTCCCTCCCTCCCTCCCTCCCTCCCACCCACCTACCTACCTACCTACCTACCTACCTACCTACTTACCTACCTACCTACCTACCTACCTACCTACCTACCTACCTACCTAGCTAGCTACCTACCTACCTACCTAGCTAGCTACCTACCTACCTACCTACCTACCTACCTACCTACCTACCTACCTACCTACCTACCTACCTACCTAGCTGCCTACCTGCCTACCTACATACATACTGACACTTATAATACATATACAT
>CAJNDV010034547.1:6113-26857 GCA_905221635.1 Symbiodinium sp. CCMP2456 | reverse complement strand
AACTGGTGCGGTCGGGACAGCACGCTAACGCACCAGTGCAGTAGATGCTTGGGCAACCATCCGCTGGCTAGCCGTGGCGTTAGGAAGCCGCAAAGGCAAAGACAAAGGAAAGGGCAAGGGCGGCAAGGCCGCCAAGAACCGGTCCACGCCCTACTGACAAACGGCCGACGACACGCCGCAGAGTTCTGGATTGGAAGTGGAAGTTTCACCTATTTGCTCTCATTCTGATAGTTTTCATGATTTTCGCCCGTCCTGCCGCGTATTGTATTTGTTTTCTGGCCCGGATCGTCAAGGAAGTCTAGCCAGACATCTTTCGAAGTTGAGCTGGGGGTGCGACAGTTAGGCCTTGGAACTTGAGCTTCTTGAATATGCGAGTGCCATGCGGGCCGAAAACGGCGAAATCCGCATAAGGTGTCTGGCTCGACTTGAGTAGTGCCTTGACTGCAGACAGCTGCTCAGCTGTCGGGTCTCTGTCAGTTGGGGGCCGCTGGCCCTTCCCGAAGAGGACCTCGTACCTCCCGTAAGCTGCCAAAAGTTCTTTCTCTGACAGTAGCTCGATCTCTGTGTCATCGATCTGCGAAAGGACCTGACAGAGCTTGAACTTTCGAACCGCGGAGGAAGCTGGGGAACCGGAGCAGGCACAAGACGTCCAACGCCTAACTTCAGTCTACAGATCCTTGCCAAGAACTTGGCAGCACCTTTCTCTCCGATAGTGGCATTTCGAAATGCACTGAGATCGCCTGTGGCACTTCTGGCTGTTGCCAATCGCCATCCATCAACTATGTCATGGATGGTCTGCTCATCGATAACGCCCAATATGGCGGGCAAGGAGTCATCGGTAACTCTCAGAAGATCGAACAAGGATCCTCTCANNACCCAACTTTAAGCAGCCTGCTAGCTAGCTGCTGTTCAGTTGGATCTCCCATTGCGACCTACCTTGGTCAAAACTTGGCCAAAATGGCTTGAAGCCAAAATGGCCACGAGAGCATTTCCCGCCCTCCAGGCCCTGCTGTGATCTAGATTGTTACTCCGGGCCCTGCGGGCCCAACACTTGTATTAAGAGTAACAACAGCACTGGTGATAATACCAATAATAAACAGTAAGAGCAAGGAGTGTAACAAGAGTCATACAAGTAGCGGCCGTAATTGCACTAAGCAATAAGCACACGAATAGCAACAATAAACAAACTAACAATCATTGCAATAGCAGTAACAGTTGCAATGATCGAAAAGTTGGTAGGACCTGCCTCTTCCCCCTCAGCACAACTGCCGATGAAGGACTTGCATAAATTACGAAACAACAAATACATGAATCCCTAAAAGCAAAGTCTTCCGCAAAGTCTTCCTGCCTTCATCATATTTGGGGGAATACGGCCTGTATCGACGCGATATAACATGTTACAATATAAAGTATACACAATTCAGCGTAACCTGATGTAGCAATGCATAATGTGACCTAGTGATTTCGTATGCTGTTCCGTGTAACATGAGGCAGATTAACATGTCGTAACATAATCCAATACAACATAATACATCGTGCAATGCAGTAAAACATTCTACTACAGTACAGTGTGTTTGGCTCTGTTGGATTATACCTCAGCATAGTATGCTACATGTGTGCATATCATCTTACAGTCCGTGATTACAATATAGTTTAATCCAAACCTAATGATTTGATTGATTGACTGCCTGTGGGTGCGAACACCGTTGCATTTGCAAGGCACTGAAAGCTGCTCTGTGACTATGCAGCAAAAATCTTGTGTATCATAAACATAAAAAACTTTTGGGAGGTGTTAATTTTGATTAGTATGTACTAACTTTCTGCATTCAGCATCGTTCTTGATGGAATTAGGACTGTTCTTATCACGCCTTGCAGTACTGGCCCAACTGTCTGATCCGGATAACCAAAAATTACACACCTCGTGGTATTTTTGTTTTGAGGGCCTTTTTCCACCTCGCAACAAGTCACTAGGCAGAGAGCCTCTAAACACCTGTTGGTATTTAAGGTTTTAGGGTGTAAGGTTTACGGCATGCAGCTTGTATGAGGTTTTAGACCATGTTACAATGAAAAGCACCTATAACGCAACGTAACAAAATGGATCAACGCACAATATCACTTACTATGAACTTATGCTGTACTTGTAACATAATACAGTTTGACAGGAAGCAGCACAACTTAGTATGTTATAGTATAACCCAACGCAACAAGATTTTGTTAAGCCACATGAGGCTGTGTTGCAAATTCTGAGTGTATTATCTCATGGTCGTATAATCTGATACTGATATATTTTCTGTTGTTTTGTTGTTGCTGTACCTGCGTATTTACTTATTGGATGGGTATTGAATTATTTGTTCGTTGTTTCTTGACTGGTTTAGAACTTATCTATCTTTCTGTCTTTGTTGTTTGTGCCTTTATTCTTTTATGTTGCGCACTATTCCTTCCTACATCTGATCCTTGCGTTCTTTCGTTATGTCTTGCTTTCGCTTAGTTCTTTGTTCATTTATATATGTCTTTCTGTCTTTTTTTCCGTCCTCTTGTCTGCAGTTCTTTCTTTCTGGTTTCGCTGTCTCTTTACTTCTCACTGTAGTTCGCTGTCCCCTCCTTCCTGTCGTTCTCTCTGGCTTCTCTTCTGCGTTCGTTCTTTCCGTCTTGTGCACCCCCGTGTTGAAAGAAAAAGATAGGATCCCCGCCTTGTAAGACGCCTGGATGTGCACAACCTGTTGTAGCTGCTCCTGCACCCAATAATCATCATCGCTGGAGCCACCAAGTTCAGCATCGCCCCAGGGTACCACAGATAAATCGCCCAGGACTGCAGCAAAAGCTGCCTTCCTGATGGTGATGGTTGAAGTCTTTTAGGAAGATGCAAGCTTGATATGCCCGGCTTGCAGGGTCAGCACATCGCGGTCCTCTACCTTGGCTCTTTTGAGAGTTGCGGCTCCATCCAAAGTTTCGGCAGACGAAGTGAGCAACCTGCCCTTGCCGACTCGCAGGGCACAGGAAGCACCCTCGCTGAAATCCTGAACCAGCGCATCTGGGTCTGTCTCCAAAGATACGCTCCTCCCACTAAACAAATGCACGTCAACCGAGATCGACATGACGTCGATTGAAGGGCCGGCAAGCTCACAGCGACGGTTTGGAGGTTTAGAGTTTGTAGGGTTCAAGATGGTTGAAGGTCCAGCTAAGCCTAAGCACATTCTCAATGAGACTTTAGGGATCTGCTCTTCGGACCCCTTGAGGTGTCTGTATGAACCCTTGCCTTAGCTGGAACTCGAATAGCAAACAGCGGCACAGCAAGAACATGACCAGAAGTCGGTTCGAAGGACTTGAAGGTTTAGGGCTTCGTTGATCAAAGGACCTCCTGGAGGAACTGTGACATCAGTGAAACATGAACGCTTCGGGGATCTAGGATTTCGGGTTTAGGTAACCCCATGCCACAGAAATAAGGATGGGACCGCTGTCTCATGGAGGACCGCCATTACAGTTGAAAGGTATGCTTCTTATTGGAAGGGCTCCTGGATCTCTATGCACTGTTACCCTTGTCAACTGTTTCCATCCTCGGGTATCTGGCTCCATTCTTGTTATACCTTCCGTCGTCAATGGACAGAAAGGGCTGCTTGCGATCTCAATATTGCCGGGGGCGAGATCCTCTACATCTCCTTGGAGAGGGTTTTCAAAACCCTCGTAGGCTTTCTGTACCGTTTTTGCAGGTCCGAGCCCTAAACCCTAAATTTCCAAACTCCGAAGTCTAAAACCGAAACACTTCAAACCTGCTCCGGGATTCCTCCTCAAAGTGTCAGGAAACTGCTTCCCTCGAACCTTGAACCCTACCCCGGCGAGACCCTGAAAGCCTGTAGCTTCCCCCATGCTGCCTCTGACTCTAGCATGTTTAATCGGCCGATCACGATAGGCCCGGCCTGGGCCCAACTGTGCTTCGAAACATCAGCGTCGAAGGGGCGATTCCTTATGCAGTGGTGCACATTTCACGTAACAAAGGCAACTTGAACCTCTGCCCCCTGCTCACTGCAAGTCAGACATGCATCTTCCAGCAGAAACAAGAATATTACATGATACTCCCGCTGCTTGTGATGAGATGCAGCTCTTGCAATCGCAAAGACCCTTTAAAGCCTGTAATATGATTCCGCACCTGGAACCCCCATGAGATTCATGAGATGTTTCACCAGATGTTTCACCAGAACCCTCCCTGCCTTCCGAAGGAGCCATCGGCGGTGGAGGCATGATGAAGCAGCTGAAAGCAAGACTTAAGCAAACCTTGTAGCACTAACCATCATGACTCTGCGTTGCTGAAATGCGCTGACATGCCTAGAGACTGGCCAGCTTGAGCAAAGCATCGGAGGAGGAGAGAGTCTAGGCTGAAGGGTTGCGCGACACCTCAACCCCAAGACACCCGCAAACCTTACACTCTCCAGAGGGCTGGAGGAATCGCACGCACAGGCTCGCGAGGTGCCGACTACAAGTGCATCGAGCTGCAAAGTTCTTTGTCATGTCCCGGCTCAGATCTCTTGCCAGGCGAGGCTCAAAGTGTCGGGAAGGGTGAAACTTTTGCACATCAACTCGGTTTTACCATGTCCACACCTCCTTCATCTGCCTTGTCGTACATATACCTGCCGAGGCATCCTAATCTTAAACCCAAGGGCACGGAGAACTGTCGATAGCTCACAAATGCATAATGACATAATGCAGCTGCCTGCTGAAGTGCTGGCAATTCCATCGCGAAAGCTCGTAGTTTCTCTCTTTGACATCATCCCAGTGCAACAGGACCTCGGTGGCAAATGCCTGTCTTAGTACCCCGGGTTCAGAGATCTTGTCGTATGCTCAGTTCTGGGCCTCGACTGGTGTCAAGCGGGCACACCACTTTCGCTCCAAGACGTCACCGTTGGGGCAGGGGTCCTGGACCGGATGACGGGATGTCTGACAACATGAATGCGCTTCTTGCCGGAGTTGTCGACCGGCCTCAGGGCTGTCATGGAAATGCAAGCCGTCTCGGCCCCAGTCCAGCCTTCAGAGGCACGCGAGATTTGGCATGTGCCGATATGCGTAGTTCCGTAGGGGCATATGGCAATCCGAAGTCCAGAGCACGCAGCAGACTCGTACCGGAGCTGAGGTCTCGCACTTCAGGCTCATCAAGCGTCTGCCGTCCAGGTACTCGTACACAACGGTATGGTGATCGATTGTCCCTGGGTGAGAAGGCTGAGAAGCGAGAGAAACTGTCTTGGCGACACTCGCTAATTGCTGATGCTCACGTTGAACCGGCTGTGGGAGCGACCTCCAAGAAAGGGATCTCGCCAAATCGCAACATGACGAAACCTGCATGCGGCAAGTTTGAATACCGCAGAACGTTCCCAAGAACAAGGGACTTGTCTTGACAGAGTGCCTCAAGTTTCGGGAGCTCATGGATTCTAAATGCCTCGGCACAGGAGCTCGCTTCCGCCATGCCAAAAAAACATCGCAGCATGAGAAGAGAGGATCCAATAATTTCGAGCGCCAGCTGCGTGGAGAGCTTCCCGCGCATGTCAGGGCCCACACCCTCGAGAACTGCCAGGGCGGGAGCAGTTGAAGGAACGGCAGAACTAACGAAGGGGCCTTATAATAAATTATTAGAATAGGACTTTTGGGGGGGTCCTCATCATAATTGTAGTAGAATATACCCAAAGGGGCCTTATAATTGGAATAGGATTTTGGGGGTTCCTAATTATGATTCTAGTATAATATACCCCAAACCCTGTTCTAATCATTAAGGCCCCTAGATTGGTAGTGGCCGACACGCACACACACACACACACATCTTCATGGCTTCTGTGCCTGACTCCAGGGTGGGACCAGGGGAAGAGAGTTCAGCCCCCATGGCTCGATTCGCGCAGCCACTGTGCGTGCTGACAGATCTAAGGGATGCATGCTTCTGCCAGAAGTCCTTGCCGCTCCGAACCACCAATTCAAGCGCCCGGGCCGCTCTGTAAAGATCTAAGCTTTTCAGAAACGCTTCTGCTCTGCTGCATGTCAGGTTTAAACAAGGACAAGGCCAAATGGCTTCTCGCGGAAACCAGGCTCGAAGGACCGCAGATGATGTCATGCCCGGTCACCCGGTCCAGGTCCCTACTTTTCCCGCGCATTGCGCTGCATCTCTCTTGGGATGGCCCCTGGGCGCAGCCCGGTTCGACGCCAGGTCGCTCGCGATTGTCCAATCGGGAGCTGAGCTTCTAGGCTTCGTAGGGCATGCCCGTAGCCTTGAAACAGGACGTCTCAACCAGAGCTGCTTGTAACTGAATTCCACACACCCCTGCCTGGTGAGCGCTGTGCTGGATGTCCTCGGGAGGGTTTGGGCTAGCTGGTGGCGTCTTCTAAGCACCCTCAACAAAAAGCCCGGGCGGCGCGAGCTTGCGGAGAGTGCCCGGCAGCTGCATGGACCTCCCAAAACTGGGGCCCGACTGAAGACAGAGTCTTGATGTGTTTTGGATCTGTTTCCCTCACCTTGCGTTCAAGCCCCGGCACTGACAGTTTTCGTGGCTCTAACGGAACGTAACAATTTACACCCGACATGGTGCGAGCCAGCGTTAAGATCCACAACAGTAACAACATCTGACGGCATGCAGACAGAAGCAAGGCAGAGTCACGTGCCAGGTGCATGGCGAGCCTTGTGAACATGCTGGTCGGCTGTCGCCGCCTTCAAAGTGACTGAACTGCCACGATTCTGCAATCCCCTCCACTCAAAGGTTTCACGAGCCGCGGGTCCGTCAGGCCTGCGGCACAGGATGGTGGACTGCCTCAATTAAAAACTCATCGGTACCGTCTGCTAGCCCGTCTGAAGCTTACATCAAGTCTTCATGCGCCTGCATGGAATGCGGAGCAAAGGTTCTCGTCCTGCAGGCTTCAGATTCTTCCCACTGTCGCTCTGCACCGGTTCTGTTTACTGCTCATGTTACTGCGTGCCTCTGAACGCAGGTGCCATCCTTGCAGTGCGACTCGATCTGCTTCATCCTCATTTCTAGTATTCAAGACAGAACGGCTTGCAGTGAGATTGCAGACTTTCCAGAGACTTTGCCGGCGGCTCTTCGTGACCGTTGTTGTTGAAGTAGACGTAAGACTTCATGATGCCTGCTGAGACTCAGGCATCCATTCTGGGGAGTCGCAGGCTGCGTGGCATGGAAGGTGTCCGGCTGAACAGGAGGCCTTCACTCTTGTGGTTTGCTGGTGGCATTGCGATTTCATCGTGCCTGCAGACAGCAGGTGGGAGCAGATGCTTCAAGTGCTGTTCACGAGGCATTGCACCGTCAAGGAATCTCTGCCTGACATCGTCCGTTGCCGGAGTGTAGCCAAACAGCCGCCTCGCCTCAGCTTCTTCGATTATATTCATGGATGGGCACTGCAGGTGCGGACCGTGCTTCTTTGCTACCCACGCTACAGATGCTCAGCAGACTGGCGATTGTTTCTGAGAGGCAAGCAGAATTGGCAACACGGTGCCTTAGCTAGCAGGAACACATACACGGGCCGCACTTGCGAACGAGCCACAACCGTTCTTGCTTTGCTCTGGCAGGTAGAAAGCAGCAACACAAACCTAAACTCTAAATGCCCTAGAGAACGTTTCATCACCCTGCCCATGTCCTGCCGGGTGGCGCCAAATTGTCGAAGCCATCCCAGACCAAGCCGGGCCCCTGGAACGGAGAACCTGCCATAAATTGATGTAACTGCATTCAGCGTGGCAGAAAAACAACGTGTGATGTGGTATGATCTGACCCTCTGCAATACTCTGCCATTATGTTGTGTAACTTTTCACAGCGCCATGTGGACAAACACACATCACAAAGCCACCGAAGCAAAGGGCAGAGTCGGAGCCTGTGCACAGCCGGGGCTTGGCGGCCTGGCGTTGGGCCCAGGTCCCCCAGAAGCCTCTTAGAGCCCAGCCCTAAACCCCAAACTTCCTTAACCCTGAACCGTGCACCTTGGACACTAAGCCTCCCTGCCTTGGTCGGTGTTCTCACCCGGATGATCTGCGGCATGACCTCGTGGCAAAGAGCAGCCCCTCTTTGCTTCACAGCAGGATCAAGGCTGAGGTCCGATGCATCATTGGACACGGTCTCACAGTCCTCCCCGGAACAAGTCACCTGTGCCCCGGCAACTTGCAAAATGCCGATAAAGATCTCCCGCTTCTTTGGTGCCAGGGCCTTGGTCTCGTGCACTTGCTCTTGGCCGTCGATGTTCGAGTAGGCGATGGCATGCCTCGAGGACCGGTCGCCCTGTGCCCTCCGTAAGCCGTCAGCTCCCTTCCACCCTCCCAGCGCAGCGCCTCAAGCTCCGAGCGGGAAGTGCCGGAAAGCAGTCAGCAGGCAGGAGTTCCTGCAACCGCACGAGAACAGTGTGTATGAAGTCATGCTCGTGAGTGCAGGCCGTGGGCATTGCTCAAGACTGAGGGGTTCTAGGCGCGACAGCCATGCCGGAACGTGCTGCGGCCTGAACGGCTTTGGCACTCATTTTCCCGGCTTGTGGATCAGGTCGAGGCTCTTGCAGGACTTGCGAGACCGTGCTGAATGGTGCACGATGAATTTTGGGGGACGAAGCAGAAGGATCGCAAAGTCTTTGGAGCTTGTAGTCGCCCCTGGTCTAGAACCCTTGGGCAGTAAGCTAAAGACCATGTAAACGAATCCCTCGCACATCTGTGCTGTTTGGCGACTCGGACGCAGAATTCTGAGCAGCAACGTCTACATCCGCTGCTTCCCGGCTTGCAGCCTCCGCACCTTAGACGCCTGCAGTATCTCCTCTGCGTCGGTCTCCGGAACATCACCCATGAAAAGGCTGACCTTCATCCCGATGTCCGGCCACTTGGTCACGAGTTCGGCATAGCCGGGAAGCTTTAGCACCTCGGCCATGTGGTCCTTGATGTAAGTGTAGCAGGCTTTCTCCAGCTGCTTCGCCTCGAAGACATGAGCCTGGCAGAGAATGTCGCAAACCTCCGAGGTGCTGAGCTGGTTGCAGAGCTGCGCTTCACACCAAAGCTGCAGCCTTGTCGCCTGGTACTTGTGACTCACGGCCAGCAAGGCCAGCATCTGAGCGCCAACAGTATCGTCCTCTGTCTTGGCTCCAGGCTCGACAGGCTCAGTGCTGGGCAGCAGGTCGGTGTAAAGAAACCGCAAGAAAGCTTTGAAAGTGCTCACCTCGCAGTCCTCGATGTTGATCACCTTGGACACGGATTCTTGCATGCCGGCCGAGAGCTGCTTCCTGAAGACCTCCGATCTCGCGCAAAGAACCTGCGAGTGCGCCTGGATAGTTTCACCCTGTACTCTGAACTGAACATCACTGCAAGTGCCTTCCTCAAAAAGGGCTTGCGTGTCCCGAATCATGGTGGCTTCGGGAATCTCCACTGCTGCCATCTGCGTCACAGACTGCTGCATTCGATAAGATACATCAGGCCGCACTTCCAACACGAACTTCACGGTCAAAGTATCATCCTCCACCCACTCCGATCGCAGGAGCTGACCGTGGGTGAGACCGAAGATTCCCACTGCAGCGACAGGCGAGTCTCGGAGGTGGACGTCAGGACCGTGGACCGTGAAAGAAGGGTCATCACTGCCATGATGGCTCGCGTCAGTTGTCTCACCCCACTGGACGAAGTCGCCACCCCTCCTTTTGATGTAGATGCTGTAGCGGAACGCGATGTCTTGTTCGGAGTCCACCCTTATGGCAAGCGAGCCGTTCTTGTTGCTGGTTAGGAGAAGCCCTCCTCTGTCAGGGCGGTATAGAAAATCGAAGCTGCACCCACCAACTTCGAAACTGTGAGAGCTGATGCGACGAAGTGCTTCTGGGCGAAATTGAAGTGTAACGTCGAGCCAAGACATCTGCTGGAGTTCCCACACGTACTCGCCTTTTGCGATCCTGGGGCCGACACCGGTGCAGCGTGCACGGTTGATGCCGGTCTTCCCGCTGCAAGCGGCGGCAGCAGGACATGTGGACAAATCGTTGCAATCCCTCCGGTCTGCGTCGATATCGTCGCGCTCTCCTCTCATCTGGCGGTTCGTGCTCCTGGCGACGGACAATTCCAGCTGCTGTTCTTCGAGCTCTTGCCGCAGCCTCTGCCGCTCTACGGCCTGAGCAATCTCGGCCTGGAGTTGTGTCCTCGCAGCGTGTGCCGCTTGCAGCTGCGCGTTCGTGGCTTCGATCTCAGCCCTCAGCTCCTCGCTTGTCTTGGCCATGTCGGACCACGGCAGCCGGAACTATGATCGCATCGACCACCTATCCCCTATCCTCCTATCACCATTCTGATCACTGACGTTACCATGGTCAACATCTCGGGCTTATGTATTGCCATCGTCAGGACTAAAGTGACTAAAGTAATTGGAGCAGCTGTGATGGCGATGGTAACAGAGAAAGTATGACTGGTGGAAGAAGAAGTAGTCGTCGTCGTTTCAGTGGTAGTGGTAGTGGTAGTGGCACTGATAGTGATGCTGGCGGTGGCAGTGACAGTGGAAGTGGGAGTGGCGCTGGTGGTGGTAGTAGCAGCAGCAGCAGTAGCAGGAGTACTGTACGACTCCTACTACTACTACTACTACTACCTGCTACCGCTGCTGCTTTTACTACAACTGCTAGCTGCCACCGCTGCCGCTTCTGCCTCTACTGCTACTCCAGCTGTTGCTGCTGATGCTGCTGCTGCTGCTGCTGCTGTAACCGCTGACAGATATACCATTGCCACCACCTCTTCGTTCTGATCACTCCTCTGAAACTCCTTCCGCGCCTGGCCGCCTGGCTGCTGACCTCCAAGGATGCCCCAGGCGCCACCTGCTTCGTTGCTGTTGCACTTGTTTAGGTCGTTTAAGGATTTCAGGTTTAGGCTCTAGGGCTTGTTGGGTTTTCGGGTTCAGGACCTAGGGTTTAGGTCTGCCTGCAAACGGTTTTGGAGCGTAGAACTTCGAAAAAGGATGAAACGAACGGAGAACTCAACTAATTCTGCATGACATCAGCAAATATGACAAGATTGTAAAAAACACAGGCGGGCATGAACGCACGAACAAGCCTACCACGCGGTGTACTCGTGGAAACCAGCAGTAGGACAAGGACAATCTAGCATTTTTTGGTGATACCGGTAGCGAGCGAAAAGAACCAAAAATGCTACTGGTTGAAGGAAACTCTGATCGGGGGTTCAAGGCTCGAATTTGCGAATTGGGCCTAGCTTCTGCGTCAGCACCGGGGCTCGACCCAATGTGAGACACTGATAGCATGATGGTATCCAGTGCAAAGCCTGTTCCATAATTTCTCCGTTTCGCAGGAAGCTCGCTGCATCTAACTGGTGGGCCTTCAACGTTTGGCGGCACTTCTGGATATCTGTGGACCACCTCGGGCACCTGGCCAGCCACAAGCAAACAGAGGCGGAGGTGCCCTTTTCAAATCGAACGGTGGGCACCTTCCCTCCCTTCCCTGCTCGAGAAGTTCGCGTCTCCACTGCGGAACTCAGAATCGGGCGTTCCTGACAATTGACAATTGTCTGTGCCCGAAAGAAAACACGTCGACATGTTCCATGCTGGCACTTGGTATGCCACGTTCTGACGCACAGCAGCCTTTTAATGTCTTGCACTTCTGTGAGGGAGGCTTTCACGCTAGCAGTCTTTGTGCCATGCAAACTACCCATGCTCACTGCAAGCACAGGCTTTCAGAGATTTCAGGAGCAACTTCCGCATGCATCGTGTCGCACGGATGGCAGAACCAAGCAATCATCAGATATCTGTCTTCAGTACCTGGCATGCCAGTCCGACTTCTCTCAGAATGATGCGGCGGCACTGCTGCTGTCATTGCCGAGTAGCCTTCATGCTTCACGCTGTGGATATATGTGTCCTTGGTGGGACGGGCAAACCGACGACTTCTGCGCATGGCTTTCAGGTGAATGGACGCACGTCCGTGGCTCTCAGGTGCTAGTAGGTCGGCGCACGCACGCACAGAGCAGCGAAAGGCTTCACGAAGCCGCCTCTATTGGGCTACTGGTCTGACTCAGCAAAGGGGCATCGAACACCACGGCCTGCAGAGGGGAATAGCTGTCACACCCATGGGCTCGCAAGACTCGGAGTTCGCTTTCTGCTCCTGGCCTTGCCCTCCTGCCAGCGCAGCTCCTCAGAGCCCACAGCCATGGTGGCGCCTGCGGAGCTGCGATCTTTCGCGAGGTTCCCCAATACTCACAGCACGCTCTGCCACGCTCGGGCCTGCCTGGAGGAGTGATGAGGCCCAGGTGGACCGCCAGCCTGGAGAGAGCGCTGCACTTAGCTCTTACAAATCGAGGCACCTTTTGCACCATTTGGCAGTTTGAAGAATAGACATGGCAGGGTCCCGCCAGCTGCCTCGGGGGTGCGTTCCAAAGATGCCTCGCAACATCCAAACGAAGGGATCTTGACCACAGAAGCCCAAACGCTTCTACTCGGCTCCAAAATCTGCGGCGAGGTGGCGGCTTGATCCCCATGCCGGGCTGAAGTCGGGCAAAGGCTGCACCCACGTCCCTGGGACCAGGGGGCTGAATTTGGAGCACTAAGCCGTCTCAGTCCACTCGCCACCTCAACAGTCCAAGAAAGAAAAGCCAAAAATCGCAAGGTCCTCATTATCAAGACCCTAAATAAAGGCACTCCAGTTTTTTTAAGAACCCTCGAGGGCAAGCCTCGCATGGCAGCGGGCGATTTCAGGCCTTTCTGCCAGTAGCTTGCAGCTCCTCTGCGCTACCTCTCAGGGCAACCAGAATTTGCACGGGGAATTTCAGGTTCTCGCAGATGTCTTTGCCCCTTGGCTTTTGGTGGCACAGGCAGAAAGAAGCTCACTAGGATTTGCAAAGCTGTTCTATCATAATCCAACTTATGAGAAACATGTAAAAGCCGCGGTCTACATTCTCATGGCACTGGCCTCGCACGCGTGAGGCGCCAACTCCCGGTTGTGGATCCTTACAGCTCCACAGCATCGTTTCAGCCAACAACCACAACCCCGAACCTCCTAAACGGTTGAACCCCAAGCCTCCTAAACCCTGCAAACCCTTAACCCTGAACTTCCTAAATTTCCTAAACCCATATAGGATCCCACATAATCCATGCCTTGCGGCAGGTTCAGTGGCGCCCAGGATTCCCGGCGGCCCGAAAACCTGGGCCCCGAACCCTGGATTTTGAGGTTCGCCAGACATGAGGAGTGAAAAAAAGGGGCAATCCGAGGATGTAAATTTCAGGTTGATAGCGTTCCGAGCTTAGGATCTGGGGTTCAGGGCTTGGACATCTCTCTTCACGGGCGCCAGGCACTTGCTGGCGATTCAGGCCCGGAGCTGTGTCATGGAGACGTGGCCCATAAAGTAGAGCGTGTCGAAGCTGCTCTGGTTGAGGATCAAGTCCTGACAGGGACTTCGGGCACCGCACAGGCATTGCGCTGTGCGATCGGCTCAAAAGCACATGGCTGGGCGCAGCCGGGCATCGAGATCTTGCCGGAAGACCTCGTAGTTCCTTGGTTTGTTGCGTCATAGAAGCTGTCCCCGATTACTTACACACGCCATGATGGTCATACCTGCCTCCTAGCGGTCCCAGCAAGTGGTTGGGTTCGCTGTCGCTGCCACCGCGGGTTTCAGAAAATGAAGGACCCACGTACAACCCCACCCCCCTCTGTCGCCAGAATTTCATAGCAAGTCGGGAGCCCTCTCATATGGTCAGATGGTTCATAGGGGGAGCCCTTAGACTATGCTGGGCAAATCCTGACAAACTCTCCAGGGCCCAAGAGCCTCGGAAGGAGGCCTTCACTTGGAGTGCATAGGAGCGGCTCCTCCAACCAAACCGCGATGGGCACCTCAAGCTGGAAACCGAGTAAAAGATCGAGTGCACAAGGGACTGTATAGATTTTGAGATAGGGCCCTTAATGATTAGGGCAAGGCTCTGGGATATGCTGCCAAGGTAGAGCTACATAAGCACTATACGCGGGGATACATTCAAGTCCCTATGGCAGGAGGATGTTCAGGGCTTCGAGGGTTTAGGCTTGGAGACCAAGTGTTTACGATTCCCCCTTAAAGAAGGGGCGTCTTGCAGCCCATGGGGCAGATTGCCGACTTCTCATCTTGAGTCTTACTTGCACCCGGAAAGGTCGTTAAACACTCAAGCATATGGGTAGTTCTCTAAATTAGGGTCCCTTTTTAAGTCCCCATTATAGTACGGCACCCTTATAAAGAGGACCCTACAAGGGACCCTAACTTAGAAACTACCCATATGGCACTTCCCAGAGCCAAGGCGCCGCAGCTGTGGGCCAGACCGGCCGCTGGCGGAAGCCCTCGGGGAATACCTGGGAAAAGCCGAAGAGGCAAGGAAGAGGAGGAAGAGGCAAGCTCCGGCGATTTGTGGCACTGAAGGATTACTCTTCCATCACCGTGAAGTCCACACGGACGTGCATCATCAAACGGTTCAACCGTGGCCCTCGGCGTGACTAGCGAACCGTTTGGGCCCGGTTTCGGCCGCAATGCCGCATCTTGAGAACTGAGCGTTCGGAGGTGTTTGGCATTGGGGAAGCCAGCCTTCAGAACACGCCCAAATCTCAGCCGCGCGGCGTGGGAGTTCGTGTTGATGTCGTAGAGCGACTCAGGACATCGAAATGTCGAAAAATGGCAGGCAACCCGTCAAGAATGTGTCTCTCCGCACCTGCCACCCGCGAAAGCTGAAGAACGGGTACTCTTTGAGGTCGGAGAACCTCAGCAGCCGGACTGCAGGGAGAACACCGACGCAAACTGCTGATCCTCTTCCAGCGATTGCATGCTTTTGTCAACAGCTGCAGACCCGCCAGGCTAGTGGACGCTATGCTCGGTACAGTTGAACCTTGAAGACTATCAACTCAAAGGAAAAAGGTACTGACTGAAAGTCGGTCTCCATAGCTACCCTTGCAGGCAAGGAACAGCTGGTTTGCGCGCTGCAGCAATGCGGCAGCATGCACCAAGTCCTGACCACCGAAAATATGAGTTACACACACCCCGTTGTCAAACCTCTCAAGCCGGGTCCCATCCTTAAGACTCTCAGACATTCTTCACTGGATCACGTGGCCAGCTCCTGCTGGCCTGTCCGGGTAGGCCCCGAATCCTCCCACATCCTCTCACCCACAAAACTTAAGAAGTCGGCCAAGTTGTGGTGACAGCCACATCTCCTCACCCTCACGTCCTACCCTAGCTTAGACACCTGTCTGCACATGTCATATGGTGTATCCCGGGTGTGCGCTACAACCCACGACGGATCATCTAGAAGCAAGCAGCACAGTAAAGGAGCCGTGCCATTACCATTCATCCGGAAGGCTACAACCCACACAGCTCCTTTCGTCGCCCCGCAAACGCGGCTCCCACCTGCTAGCTCAGCGATCAAGGCATGCTTCGGGCAGAGTGCCGCCTTACAAAGCTCGAGGACGGAAGGCCCGGATCTGCCCAGACCCTTCTTCGGCATCGTATCCCAAAGCTGTCGGGCCGCCTCTGCGCTGAGCATGATCAAGAAAAGCCACCGCTCGTGGCAAACCTGCGGCGCGCCGCTCTCCCGAGCCGGGGCGCTCTTGCCGCGAGCCGGCCTTGCCTTGCTGAGGAACGTCCCAACGCCCATGGACAGGTCGCTGCAGCCGCTGTGTTGCAGGCCTCGAGGCGGTGCGATGCGGTGACCGTGAGATCCTCCCCCCTGTTGCTTCGAGACGTGCCCGAGTGCGCGGCTCAGGTCGTGGAGGCGCACGGACAAATCCGCGGCCTGCTCAGTGACTTCGCTTCTCGAGAAGGAGACCAGACGGAGACCCTGTTAGCCTCGCCTCCAGGTCGATCTTACCTCCGTTGTCCTCGAACCAGAAGTAGGAGTACAAAGCCTGGCCTCGGCAGAGGCGAAAAGCAAAAGCCGATGTCCCAACAGGTCCTGAAAACCCTCTGCGAGTTCGGCTCAGGCCGCAACCGATGCCGAAGGCCAAGGAGGGCAAGGCGAGGGTGCTCACCTCTTCCAAGAGGCCACATGCCCCGAACAAACGTTACAAGACGGAGCAGTACTCCATACCCTAAGCCCTAAACAGGTGGGCCCGCCTCCGCCAAATCCTTCAGCTGCGCATAGGCCACCTTCCTCTGGGCGGGCAAATCCCAGGCCTGAGACCACCTCGGCAAAACGACTCGCAGGGCCCGCAGAGAGAGGCAGACGGGCCCGGCTTGCACACGAATAACCTCGGGATAGTCACCATACCTTACCAGCCTCCTTTCAACTCTCAGATAGACGCTTGCAAGAGGATCGCAAGAGGCAGGACATGGGCTCTGGCTGTTGGCATTGCAGGTAGCAAGGGAAACACAATAAGCCTCAATAAGCGCGTGGATGTATTAAGCCGACAGCACCAAGTTCCAGACTATCTATCAGTATCAGGGGTCAAGCTTTGCAAGAATGAATCGTAAGCATGTGCACTACATGCTCTACCCTGCTAGGATCTAGCTAGGATCTATGTCGCTGTACTCAGCCCAACGGCAGCTAGACGGCATGATGTCGTCCAACCACTTGTAGATGATGCCAAGATTTTCCTTTGCATGCCGCTGCTGAGAGACATGAGACATGGAAATGTCAGTGAAACCGGCACGACACTGCAGGCTGGTCGGTGTGCATCACAATCAGCCTCACCGCTTGCTGCGGAGCGACAGACTCATTCTTCGTGAAGGCTGCACTGCCTGCCGTCTGCATAGGCCAGCACTCAGAAAGGGATAGGGATGCCGTTCTTGTGTCGTGCATTCGGGGTGGCGAGATCGCATGCAGCCCTGAGCTGTGAGACGAACTCTCCGCCTAGGAAGAGGTCGCTCTCCTGTATCTGCTGCCCTCCTCAGCACATGTCAGGATGATCCAACCACAAACAACCGCAGTGTCGGGGGACACATACGCAGTTGGGGGGCCCAGCTGCCCTGCGAGGTTCGCCAAGGCCGGAGGCAGCGCGACCTGGGCACAGCCACATGAAAGCCAATCACTGCGCTACTAATTGGTTACTAATAAAATCAAACATGGAGACCTGCAAGCACACAAGCACGACGGGCTTCGCCCTTGAAATGCGCTTTTGTAGCGTGCTGTGGTTCAGAAAAGTCTTGCTTCCAACAGCCACGGGTTAGATCCCATACTGCTCGAAACCTCAACACTCGAAAAGGCAGCCAGACTTGCATCACCAAGAGACAGGGACGAGATGTAGCAGCACTGACTTCATCGCTGCCAAAGCTCTGACCGAGTTTTATATCGGCGCCAGTCCCGACATTGCTTTAAGGCATCGTGGCTTCATCGGAAGAATCGAGGATGTAGCTCAGAACACAGCTCGTGTAACATGGAGCTAGCTCCCAGTTGGCTGTGCCCAAGATGCTGGGTTTTCGAGCCCTTAACATCCCCCAAGGCTAACTCCAGCAAGATACGACCAATGGGCAGATGCACGCAGCAAGCTGGGGGCCTCCAAAGGTCTCGCGTCTGGTTCCAGCGGCTCCCTGTCGTGTTCTGCTGTTCCGCACTTGCAGTGTACTCCGCAGTCGGGCATGTCAGCCTCCTGATTGCGAGCACTGTCTATGTAGGTTTGGCCATAGGGAGAACAACACCCACAGCGCAAACAGCCCCAGCAGATGCAGACGCGGAAAGCAGGTCTCACAACTGTGTGAATGGGCCTCCCCTTCCATGATCCGCCGTCCCCAGCAAGCAAGCTAGCTAATCCAGCACAATGCGCACGTCAGCCGCGAGCTGCTGTCATGTCCTGCACCTGGACAACGGGCAACCAAGCGGCGGGCCCTTCGGGCAATGCCCTGGACCACGCGACCTACTTGGTTGATATGTCGGCATCTCAATTGCCCTCACACCCGGCCAGCGGTGTTCCGAGAGTGGATCACGGTGCAGCCAACTCCCGGTGGGTAGGGCTCCGAGTCATGCAAGTCAAGATTGAACGCACGTACATCCAAGCACGGACAGAAACTGCATGGGTGCAGGCCCGCGGCCTCCTCTCAAGCATCATCATGTGACTTTAAGTGTTGTAGTGGTGTCTCTAAGTTCTGTTACCTGTGATCAGTGATCCCCCCGAGCTTTGGCTTGCCTGCTCATGCCAGCAGATATGTCAACGTAGACACTGCTACAGCCGAATCAAAGAGCGATAGAGGCACACACTTATACATTGACGACGGACACAGCGCCTTCGACACAAACACAGCGCTTGAATGCCAAACAATAGCCACGCATACAAACTAACGTCACACTGTGACACTCCACACACACACACACACACGCACACACACACACACACGAGAGCACCGTGACAATGAACTATACACGCACACACAAGGCACACATCACCCAAGACACATGCACAAACCACACAAAACAAACACGCGACTCACAAACGAAAACACACACACACACACACGACGCACGCAACAAGCAGAAGAAATTCAAGCACGCAGACGAACCCACACAAAATTGGCAATGATGCATGCAGACGCAGAAAGCAAGTCTCACAATTCTGTGAATGGGCCTCCCCTGCCGTGATCTGCAGTCCCCCCAGCAGGCACGTCAACCCTCTGCTGCTGTCATGTCCTGCACCTGGACAAAGGGCAACCAAGCGGCGGGGCGGTCCTCGCCGCGACCTACTTGGTTGATATGTCGGCATCTCAATTGCCCTCACACCCGGCCAGCGGTGTTCCGGATCAAGGTGCAGCCAACTCCCGGTGGGCAGGACCCCAATCGTGCAAGACAAGACTAAACTAAACGGGGGACAGAAGCCAATGCAGCCGACGGCCAGTGTCCCAAGTGGTATTGAACAGCTCTCTTATCTCACTTATGTCGAGTTGTGAACACCGTGACCTGAAAGCGAGGAAGTTACTGTGGCACTCTCTCCAACACCGTCGCACACTACATGTCTATTGATTTGCACAAGAACATGCGCCTTAACATCATTCAAGACCTTCTTCAAAATGAAACAGACTTGTCGCTAGATTCGATGGCCGTTGCCCCGCCATCCTGCTCACATGCCCAAAAGGCCTGCAAGACGAGGTTGTCTAAACACGGACTCAACTGCTTAATGATTTAGCCAAGTCCTCAAATGCATCGGGCCACATGTCCTTAGGGGTACATGCTGTGCAGCTGCATGCAACACTTTTCCGCAAATTTCAGAGGTTCCCTCAGGAAACATGGACGAGAACAGTGCAACGGAGGGTGGGGCTGTGAAGCACTTCCAGGTTCGGCCCTCGGGCTCGGTTCAATTTATGGAAGTGATCCAAGGGACCCCTTCACCTTGCACGTGCATGCAGCTTAGACCTCCCCCCCCCCCCCGGGGAAAAGGCAAGGGCCTCAGCTTCACGAGCACGTTCTCCGGGTGGCCGCTGGGCCCCAGGAACCAGGGCCTCAGGAGACTCTACACTTCCCCTGAACTGAACCCGAAAGCCTTGAGGCCGCAACCTCTGCCCCAAAACCCCAAACCTGACAACCCCTGAATCCTTAAACCTCAGGCGCCCTAAAGCCACACCGCAACCCGCTGAAACCCTTAAACCGTAAAACCCTAGGACCCTGAACCTAAACCCCTGACCCCCAGAACCCTAAGCCCTAAACCTTGAAAAAGAACCCGAAGAAGAGCCCCAAAACCCCAAACCCTAAACCCTAAAAGGCCAAAGAAGGCTCCCCCTTAACCCTGGGCCGACTCCCGCTGTCGAGGCAAGGACCCTTCGGCTCGGCGCCGATGCCTCGACACGGTTTTAGTATGAGCTTACGGTAAAGCGTTTAGGGGTTTAGGGTTTAGGGGTTTAGGGTTTAGGGGTTTAGGGTTTAGGGGTTTAGGTTTGGGGGTTTAGGGTTTAGGGTTTAGGGATGAGTTTTACGTTTCGGCGCGGGTAAGCGTGTGGTATGAGGGTTTCGTGTTCAGGGTTGGTGCATGTTGGGGCCTATTCCGGGTTGAAAGCGAGTCTGGTAGGGCTTACGAAGGGCCACCATGTGGTTTCAAGTTCAGGGGGTTAGGGCCCATTGGCCCATTAGGGCTCAGGAGCTAGGGCTCAGATTGCCGGCCGGGTTTACGGTTTTGGTTGTGAGGGCTCAAGCCTTTTTCGGGTTTCGGGTTTTCCTTCACAGAGCATTGCGACAACACAAGACCGGAACCCGCAACGCAAAACACAAAAAAGGACGAAACGAAACAAGGTTAAGCGGTGCAGTCCCTCGCAGAAGCCGGCCAACAGATTCTTGCAACCTCACTCCGGTATTGAAAGAGCTCTTTGAGGTCCGCAGACTCTTCACATGGAGGTAGGGTAGTGTACACTACTCATTGACATTGCTGCACAAGTGGGTTGAAATGCAAATGCCAAAAATATGCCGCTCCCTGCTTGTCAAGCCGAGTCCAGTCTTTGCTGTCTCCCGTGACTCCGGATCCCAGCAGGGGTCGGGTCAGCAGTGCTCAATTGCAGCATGTTCAAGGTCGGTGGCACTCGGGACCCAAGTCTCTAAAGCCTGTCTACTTTGTATTTAAGCAGGCAAAAGCCACCGAAGAGCTCCCGGATCTCATGACGAGCAGGCAGCAAGAGGAGCCCTGCCTGGGGAGTGTCTCTGCAGGCAAAGCTGCGTGGCCCGGCACATCCTAATGGCTGGCTGCGTCTCGAGTTCATGGCCAGATATTCGTGCATTGTTTGGGGATACTGCAAGGAGCATCTTGCATACCAAAGACCAGACCCCATGCCGCATGCGCAGGCCTGCACACGGTGCCGCAGCGCGCGATCGTGTGGCCAGTGACTGGGCAAATCAAGGGCAGGGTGGTCCAGTGCGCAC